>WBOK01000557.1:0-33179 GCA_009289805.1 Alternaria gansuensis | reverse complement strand
GAGTTATGACGCGATTTGTGTAGGTGGTAGTTTGGTGGGGTGGCTCAAAACATGAACTGGCTCAAAACGCGCACGGACACGGTAGGCCGTTGTTCCTTGCCCCGCGCACATGCACGGCGAGCTCAGGGGCGCGATTGAGAGCCATGAGCATGCCGATGTTGATGAGACTTCTCTGCTTTTTATCGAGACCTGGACGCGTCCAAGCGTATCCCCAGCACATTTCAGTGACGAGCTCCTGCCCTGCTCGCGAGAACTCGGTGGCGCCATTCTCCAGTGCACGATTGACATATTCATCCCCCACCACACTTCGTCTCATCTTCAGCCCCTCGTCAAAGAGTTGCTTGTGTAGCTCTTCGAGCTTTGGGTCGGTCGACATGCTGGCGGTCGGTTGTTTCGATACGCGAGGGTGACTGACGTGGCTCGGGCGAGATGAAGCTCTACAACTCGGGATGAGTAGTCGGAAAGAGGATGACAATGATAGTCTATTTACTGCGAATTCGCAACATCAACACAGCGATGAACGAACAAGACTAGCATGCTTGCCCCACGATGGTCGCGTCATGGCCGGCCCTCGGCCATTACCCCAAGCATCCCCAATTTTCTCCAACTTCAGCTAAACGCTAATAGGACTAATCACAGACAGCGAATCGAAACCCAGCTACGTTGAGCTTGGATGACGATAGCGTATACGATCTATGCCTGCTTATGTGCTGTTCGACTTGGATTGCCAGTCTTCCTGTCCACCGAGGTAGCGATACACCACACGCGAATCCAAGTCTCTGCAGAGCGGATCGTTGGCAGCACCATCATACGTCTGTAGACCTACATCCCCCAGCACGTTTCGTGAGCCTACTCGTTTCGCCATGTCCACTGCCAGCCCCAAGTCTTTGCGCATCAGCTGCACCTTGAAACCCTGCTTCCAGCCTCCCGATGATGGCGCCTCAGGGCATACATGTGGGACAGGGCAGAACTTGTCGCAGATGGTGTTCTGGGCAGTACCCGCAGCGTATACTTTGGCCAATGTTCGAGGGTCTAGCCCACTACGCATACCCATGTCGAAAGCTTCAGAGCAAGCTATTGCAATTATGCCCGAAAGGTAGTTGTTTGACAACTTCGCCGCAAGTCCAAGCGACGGTCCACCGCAAGGTATCACTTGCCCGCCCATCAGACCCATCAGATACGTAAGGCGCTCAATATTTGGGTCCGAATCTGCACAGCCTAGAAAGAATGCGATTGTGCCTTTGATGGCTCCCACTACGCCGCCACTGACCGGAGAGTCATAGAATGAGGCCGAGGGAAATGTCTTCGCGATGTGGTCCTTCACTGCGAGGCTTGTTGCCGTATCTATCGTGGAGCAGTCGATGAGCAGCTTGTTTGAGATATCGGTACTACATACACCATTTTCGGGGTCGAGGTATACGGATCGTACATGTGCACCCTCAGGCACCATACTTACGATTGTGTTCTGCCAGCTCGTCAGCGGTTGGCCCAACGCGACAACGTCTAAACCTACCATTTGTTGCGCGACATCTTTGGCACTTTTTGCCTTCAACACTCGACCTGGAAACTCGGCACATGCATCGTCTACTGTCTGTTCGACTACATCGTAGACCCAGATGCGCGATTCCTGAGGCAGTTTTTTGGCGAGATGTGAGAGCATTGGTTTTCCCATTGCACCAAGGCCGATAAAGCCCAGTCTTGAGAAGTCGTATGAAAGCGGCATGATGAATTCGTGTGTTGAACAGAGGTTGAACCGTCACTGGCTGAAGCCTAGGGTATTTCGGCTCTCTATGAAGGCTCTAGGAATGGTGTATTAACTAGACTTGGAGACGTTGAGAAACAATTTACATAGTACGCGTCGTGAGCGAGACGCGGCTGGCAAAGCGGTGTGGGGGCATCCCCAACGGACGCTACGGACTAGTTTCCCTTACCCCAATGTCACTTAGCATCTAGCATGCTCGTAGAACAGTCAAACAAAGGTCTCACGTGCTGTCTCTTCGCGTTTGCTTGTGTAGAGGAGGACTTCCAGCTTTCGCTTCAGTCAGCCATACTCTTGAAACCCTATCTCTAATTCCCAATTTTACGGACTGCTCGATTGCCTTCTGAAGGAATTGTCTACCGAAAGCTCTCATTGGGATTCCGGCCATCAAACAACAGCTGTTGTCACTGTGCACGCGTTGTCGTGCGGCCACTTTTCGCTTCCAGAGTACCAATTCGTGCATCCTGTTGCTTGGGATGCGCGACGAACCGTTCCTTCGTTAGCGTTCCTAATACAGCATTACAATCGCAGTACTGGAGAGCGGACACGCATTGTCTTCGACTTGGGGTTGAGGAGAGATATTGAGAGATATGCGCCACCAATACAAAAGCATGTCGAAACGAGACAACCAATGAGTACCGACCCCGACGTCACAAAGAGTCTTGCGAGGGGTGGACTAGCACCCGAAGACATTGACTATGTCATCTACTCGCATGTAAGTCACAGTGCCTCGCGTTGCGGACGGTAAGTAACAAAGCTACGGCAGGTACACTGGGATCACATTGGCGAACCCCGAGATTTCTCCACATCGACCTTTGTCGTTGGCCATGGCTCGCTTGCCTTGCTGAATAGCACGTCACCGTCTTTGCGCGGTGGTCATTCCTTTTTCGAATCTGATCTTTTACTAGAGGGGCGGACCATTGAACTATCTGAGCCTTCAGCACAAACCTTGAAGAAGTACGATTTATGCATTTCAATGGGCGAGGCCAACTTTGGTGGTTCTTGGCAGACGCACAGAAATCTCCGCCAGGTTCTGGATCTCTTCAATGACGGCTCGCTTCTAATCGTCCATGCACCGGGTCATCTACCGGGCCACATTAATCTCCTTGCTCGGACATCATCTGATCACCAAATATACATGGGTGGTGATGCCTGCCACGACAGACGACTTTTGACCGGCGAAAAAACAACCGGAGAGTGGGACGATGCTCATGGACACGTTTGCTGTATACACGCCGACAGAAAGCAAGCTGAGTTGACGATTGAGAGAATCAAGGTTTTGGAAAAAGAGGGCGTTGAGGTCATCTTTGCACATGATGTTGAGTGGGAAAGCGATCCAAAGAACAAGACTCGATTTTTTGGCGCGCAACAAAGCATGGATGGCTAGCTGCTGAAGACTTTTGTGATATCGTTCATGGCTCCTGCTCCATAGCACACCGGAACACACATAATATCTCGCACAAGTTCCATCCAACACCAACAGTGCTGCAGAATCTAGTGCAATGGCTACAATTGTGTTTCTGGTCGTTCGGTCAGCATCTGTGTTGATTCCTATGCTTCCCCGCATTGAGGAGTTGGGGAAATGTGGGGCTCTTTGCTCACCATCGTCTCCAACGCTACGTCATCCATGGTGAAAGTCAATGCACGTACACGCGTGCCTGATTTGCGGCAGAAATGGACAGGTGCAAGCTGGTTTCAATGTTAATATCTCGCAAATTATACTCAATATTTTAATATATCTATCTCAAAGACCTCCCCAACAACAAGTCCTCCTGGACGGTCTCTTCAGTCGCTTATACTAGAACAATTGATGTAATACCTCTAGACTACTACGCAACATGCCATTCTCTCCAGAGCAGCAGCGCCTGAAAGAAGGTTTCAATGCCGAGCTCGGCACCGCCGCATTCGACGAGTCCTGGTCCAGGATGCTGAAACACTCCCCAGAGATGTTCGCCGCGTCGCTCCGTCTAACAGCCGTACCAAAAAGAACATGCCATCTCACCCCCAAGATACAAGCTCTAATCTCCCTCGCTGTAAGCGCAGCATCAACACATCTACACGTCCCCAACATCCACCGATACACACGCGCGGCCATAACAGAAGGCGCCTCTCGCGCTGAAATCGTCGAAACGCTCAGTCTCACATCCACCCTCGGCATCCACGCCTCAACAGTCGGCGTACCGATCCTCTTCCAAGTCCTCGAAGAACGCGGCGAGCCCATGCCAAAAGGCATGTCAAGCATGAGTCCCCACCAGCTCGCTTTACAGCAAGACTTTGCGACCAAGCGCGGCTACTGGAATACTCTATGGGAAGAAATACTTCTTCTCGCGCCCGACTTCTTCGACGCGTACACAGAGTTTAGTTCCGTGCCGTGGACGAATGAAGGTGGGAAAGGAGTGCTGGAGCCAAAGGTCAAGGAGCTGATTTATTGTGCTTTTGATACTGCGGCTACGCACATGTATCAGCCGGGGTTGAAGCTGCATATGCGGAATGTGTTGGATTATGGTGGGACAAAGGAGGAGATTATGGAGGTGCTGGAGCTGGCGACGCTGCTGAGTATTAGTACGTTAGATGTGGGGTTGCGGGTGTTGGACGAAGAGATGGGGGGAGCGAACTAGTCTGCGGGCGGAGTGGGAGTATGGGGTGTAGGGCTAACTCTTGTATTTGATATGACTGGTGTTGTTTCTCCCTTTTCAAGTCTGTCGAATACTCGCACTGATGTTATCATCTAGCAGCATTAGGGTAAATTGGAAAACCAGACCACAATCTAGACGGCGAGCTCTTTCGGATAGAACCAAGACCTGAAATATCTACCTTAGCGGGCTCGCAGATCTTTCTTTAAGGCCACTTGACCTTCCCGAGCCTACACCAGAAGCAAGCAGCTCAAGCCTCGAAGCCTGGACACGATGCTTCCTCATGACTTCTACCCACTCTTCCTCAACCTCCTGCTCTTCTGTAGCATCTGTATCTTCCTCCAGCTCCGCCCGCAAGTCTTCCTCTAGTAAAGCGATCATGATGCTAAAATCACCACCCAATCTACCTAGCGAGCCGGCACAGTACAAGACCTGCGTAAGAAGCGAATCTCGTTGTGAGCGATCTTGTACGTTGGGAAGGTACGTTCGTAGCGTGTCGAACAGCATCTCTACGAGGTGTAGCGGAAACGTTGCTAGAGCTGATGGTATTGGCTGAAGAAGGTTGGACGACGTAACTGATTTTACAGCTGGCGCGCCTTCGTCTGTTCCCGGCGCTGGCAAGGCGGAGGGGAAGATGCTCTTGTACATGGATATTATAGCGAAGCTCTGCTCTCGGAAGACTTCTAGATATTTCTTCATGTACTTTTCGGTTTGTTGGCCTACAGCCCAGCTAGCGTCGCCTTTGGCTGCCCTGGTCGTCCGCTTTTCTGTTTCTTGGTCTGCAAGTTCGCGTAGAGGATCGAGTGCGCTGAGCATCAGCTCTAGACAGACTAGTCTACATACGAGAAACAATGCGCCCAGCGTGCCTTCTCCGCTGCCTATGCCAACTTGCTTGGTGGACCATGATTCGTCCAGTTCTGGCGCCACACGTCTAAGCCACCCAATTGTCCGCATGGCGCCTGCCAGCTTGATGCCTTGACTCTGAAGTGAGCTTATAAGGTTGGTGGTCATGGTCTTCATCTCCTGCTCAGCCTGGGCAGTGAGCGACGAAACCAGCTCTGAGTTGGGGTAGAGCGTGTGGAGGCGCTTGATGTGTGCGTGAAGATCAAGAGCCGAGTTATAGTTTGCGTTTGCCGTGGCCGTAGATGAAGAGGCTTGGGCGGCAGCTGTAGAGGAGCTGATGGCGGAGGAGAGGAGGGTGGGGAGATCGAGCACATCGGACACGCGATCAATGTTCCGGAATAGCAGCATCGCTTTTCTCCGCCTGTCTAGTATCGCATTGTCTGCGCCTCTACTGTATTTTTCGGAGAAGTTGTGCGCAGCTGCTTCCAACTTTGGCAGCTCTTCCTGGACTGTTCCTGCATCCTGTCCTATCGGAGGGAGAGTCTTGCGGAGATGTAGTAGGTGCTCGGTCGATGATATAATCGGTTGGTGGGAGCGTTTCGAAAGAGCTTGTAGTGATCGTAGTATAGACTGCGAACTTTGTGAAAGCGACTGTTGCTCCGAGCAGGTAAGGGCAGCCAAGGGCAGAGTCGTAAGGCGGGAGAGGTACGTGTTGGTAACGGTGTCGTTCGGGGAAGGCCGCAGCTGCGCGTCTTGCGCGTCGAAGTGGGGTGTCAGTAGTTCGTATAGAGGATCCGCCGCCATTTTGAGACGTTTGACGGCTCCAATGACACGTGCAGACGTTCAATTGCTCATCGAGAGCGTTGCGGGCGGCGGTGCCACGAGGCCGAGCCCTGTCACTTTAGCGTCCGCTGTCCTTCACATGCAGGACTCATGGACCGCGACGACTCCCACTCAGACAGCTGCCATACCCCGGACGACGGCGCAAACAGACGGCAACAGCCGCACGCAGTTGAACGCTTTCTCGCCGAACTGTTCCAGGATCGCTTCCTCACAGACAATTCGGCTGCCGACGAAGCTTCACCCATTTCGTCCCGACCGCTACACTCCAACATTGATAACCTCGTACCCTTCTTCAGCGCCTCCACCACTTTCCCAGTACCGCCAAACCCAGCGAATACTGCACCAGCAGCAGAGGATACGTCGCCACACTCATCAGCACGCCAAATGCAAAGCGCGCAAAATGTCGTCTTCTGTGTCGAGGATACCGTGGGGCTCAAGGACGACAAATACAGCGTGGGCATAATAGAGCGGTCATTTGGCCATGTCGACTCGCACGAGCCCCGGCCACAGCGTGACTACCCCGACGATATCGAGCGCCATGCCCATGTCCCCCTCCAAGACTTCACCAAGTTCATGAAGGACGGCATCCCACCGCGGGGTACAGTGTTGGTGTCATGGCAGACACAGTACAAGACGGAACTGATACCAGAAGCAAAACTTCAATTGCTAGATCGTGCACTGTACGTGGGCGATGTGGTGAAGAGGAAAGCGGAAGATCACATCAGCGGCACTGTCATCGGCACACAGGCAGTTTGCACCCTCTTCCCAGCGACCCTGTTCAACGGCGGCCAAATCACACAGGCCACGACCGACGATTTATCCATACGAAACATACCAGCTGACGAGCTTATCAATGTGCACGAGTTCGTTGAGGGCGCTTTGGTCGTGTATGGCGACTGGGTAGGGCGGGTAGAGAATGTATACGACGAAGTCGCCATTAGGCTGGCCAATAACTCAGTCGTAGTTGTTGAGGACCCGGCTGAGCTGGAACAGGACGACACCACACTCGACCGACTTAGCGTAGGCGACACGGTCAAGACCAAAAAGGGCAACCTGCGGCGGGGACGCTGGAGATTTGGCGCCTACGACCCGAGTGTACCACCTGTGGGTATGGTCGTCGAGACAAGAGCATCTGATATTGACGTACAATGGCTGGCAAGAAGCATAGGCGCCCGCAATATCGCTTTCAATGCAGATGAGCCGCCAGCAACACTCGGTCGAGACGAATTCGAGAGCCCTACCTTTTACAAATACGACGCCTCGGGCGGTACCGCCACAACACTCCCCGTTTCCGAAAACGGTGTTGACAAGTCATATCATGTTACCGATGTGGCTGTGGGCGACCGGGTACGGTTCAAGGACATCGCCGGAGCTGCTGTCAAGTACGATGGCACAAATACATTACCAAACGGATATCCACAAGGGAAGGTGACTCGCATTGCGCGGACTGAAAGTCTTGGATATGATCTTAATGTATTCTTGGTGATGCAGACTCATAGCCAGGTTACCGTACAATGGCAAGACTTGTCCACAACGACCGATCTCAGCTCCTCCCTACTACCAGATCCCAACGTAGAAGACGACGATGAAGTCTGGCCTGGTGAAGTTGTCTTCTCAAAAGAGGGACGTGACGGTGACAACACTGATGGAACTGCAACAAAGAAGCCTTCAAAAGTAGGCGTCGTCCAGACCGTCAAGGGCCGAGATCGAATAGCCACTGTACGATGGTTTAAGAACCCTTCCATTGAGTTCTTTGGTCCAGACCTACTCCCACCCTCCAGAACAGGAGAGCTGAGCGATGCCGTTGAAGACGTCAGTCTATATGACATCTACTCCTTCCCAGCCCTTACGCGAAGGCGCGGTGACTTTGTACTGGTACATCCAGACTCAATCGAAGGTGTACAAACACCGCTCGACGTTACAGGCCCTGACTGGTTTGGAGAGGTCATAGATCTGGGTTTGGACGGAAAGCTCACAGTTCGCCTTGGTGCTGCGAAGCCTGTTGTGGATGTCAAGGTTCCATATGAAAGCGTTACTCTCGCCTACAGCAGCGACATGGCTGACGATTTCGGTAACATGGACCCGCTGGAGGGTGAGTACGTTGACGATTCCGACGATGATGATGATGATGATTCCGATTTCGACTCGGCTTCGTTCAACGAGATGTGGATCGAGTATGAGAGTATGGATGGAGAGCAACCTGTTGGGGAAGAAGGGGACTGGTCAACGGAGGAAGAAGATGACGATGATGATGGTGATACTGATGCGTCGATGCCCGATCTTGTCGACATCACAATAGATGGTGTCGATACATCAAAGACCACCCCAGAAAACAAGTCACCGGAAATCAAAGAAGAGGGATCAAATGCGCAACCCACCGAAGAAAACGATACAGCGCCAACAGAACAAGATGGCACGGAGCAACCTGCGGACGGACCAGCACCCTTCCTTATCCTCGAAGAAGCACCACCACCTTCCCATCATTATCTCTCCCAATCCTCAACTTCCTCATCGACTTTCATGCGCCGGATAGCAAAGGAGCACAAGATACTCCGAAGCTCTCTCCCACCAGGCATCTTCGTCCGCACATGGGAGTCTCGGCTCGATCTCCTTCGCGTCCTTGTGATCGGCCCCAATGACACGCCCTATGAATATGCTCCATTCGTTATTGATTTCCACCTCGGCTCCTCATACCCACAACAAGCACCAGAAGCCTACTTTCACAGCTGGACCAACGGCAATGGGCCTGTAAACCCGAACCTGTACGAGGATGGCAAGATCTGTCTAAGTCTACTGGGCACATGGCACACCGACGAGCGCAACGAGAGCTGGAGCCCCGCAAAGAGTACGCTACTGCAAGTTCTAGTTTCAATCATGGGTCTGGTACTAGTCAAGGAACCCTACTACAATGAAGCCGGCTACGACGTTCATCGCTCTGCGCCTGAGACAAAGCTCAGCTCCGCTCTCTACACCGAACGGGCGTACTTCCGTGCCCGCGCATTCATCCATCATGCACTCACGCATGAGATCGCGCCGTTCAAGGAGGAACTACAGTACCTATACCGCAGTCAAGAAGATGGCGCGCCAAAACTTCTGGACAAAGCCATCGAAGCCGCCAAGGACACTGTTGATCGAAGCGCTGATGGTAGTGAGGAGGGAGAGCGTGACGGTCTAAGGAAGATCAGTCTGGGTGCTCTTGTCATGCTGAAGAGACAGGTGGAGAAGCTAGAGGCTTTGAAGCAGTCGGGTGCATGATTGTGGTAAAGAGAGAACTCTGCATCGCGTTATGGACGGCATGGCTAACGCCGGTATGAACTGGTAGAGGTATATTATCGCATTTGGAGACGGTTGGCGCTTCACCATCATAGCGAGATAACGAGGCAAGAGAAATGAAACAATATACTTCAAGGTGCCCATCACCCTGGCCTTCACTGTGACTCTGGATATCTGTATTAACGGACTGGCCTAACCTTGGATTGTTGGACTGCTGGATGCCCTAACATCTTGCTTGCGCTGGAACTTTCCACTGCTTCTGCAACGTAAAATATAGTCTCGGTTTCAATAGTACCGCATTCCATGATCAGCTTCCCGTCTTGTCCTCCTTGCGGTAGTTCCTCCGCACCAGCAAGCACTCCCGTCTTCTGATCAAGATACACCTTCTTTCCAGCGTTCGAATCTGGCAACATTGTTATAATGGTATCTGCTCTTTGTACTGCATCGTACCCGCTTCTCACTATTTCTACTAGTCCTTGACCTAAGGCGTCTGACTGGACCTTTTCGAGGGCGGAGGTAGATACGTCGCAGATTAGGAGGGTGTGGGAGGAGTCGAGATCTTTGCGAAGATTTAGGGCCATGGGATATCCCATTACGCCGAGGCCTGTATTCTGTCAGTATGAGAGAGACTGAGGGAGTGGCTCGGCAGAAACGCACCAATGAAGGCCACGGTCTTTCTTGGTGAGGACATGGTAGAGCGGAATTTGTTTACTCTCGGTTCCTCACATACGTCTCTTTAGTAATGTTAGGGTATGAGAGTACGTTTTGAAAGTGCTTTCTAGGATTCAAGTAAACGGATGTCAACGTGAATGACGCGCTGAGCAGGGCAATGTTTACTCCAGGGGTCGCAGTTGTGACGAGCGCACCACCATCTTCCCTCCCCGCTTCCATCGTGTATCAGAGATGTCTAACCCCAGATAATGTCCTCCAGCTCGAAGTTTCCCTCGTACTAAGCCATGCGATGTTCCCCAAGTTGAGCCCCGCATCTCACCCCGCGTTGGGGGAACCACATGGCTTCTTCGCAACGTTCACGGATCGACAATCCGGTTAATAGCTTATATCTTGCCACCGACGTCGATATGCAGCTCCGTCATGCCTTTTAGACTTCAGGCGTTCTACCTGCTGAAGGAGATGATTGAGGAGCCGTGAAGGCTGGAGAAAGAGCTAGCTAGGCCTGAGAGATGATCATGAGTAATGAGCGCAGGAAAGCGCATGGCGTACATGCGTCCACATGTGCCAGACATACGCCTCGCAGTCAACGATGCATCCTAGGACATAACGCATAACTCGAGACATGGAAAAATGGCTAGGAAGTCCATCAACTTCTTTCGCAATGACAACATCAGGCCTTCAACGCTCGGCCACCGACGAGAAGCATGATCAAGCGCGGCGCGAAAACCTTGCGCAAGATGAAAGTTCAGGGACTATCGAGAAGAAGAAGAAGAAGAAAGACACGCTGCTGCGGGAGCTGGATTGCTTTGTTGCGCCAGTCATGATGATGCTGATGCTCATCAGGTATCTGGATCGTGGGAATATCGGATTTGCAGCCACGCAGGGTATGACAACGGAAATTGGACTGAAGGGGTGCGAGTTGAACGTACGTTGGGGGAATCCATCATATATCTCAGACACGTCAAACCTGATGAATGGAAAGACTACTGTATCGGTGTTCTACATCTTCTACATCCTCGCCAAAGTACGTGCTCTGTCTAACTTGATCAACTCGGCATACCTGGCTACATACAATTTCCAACATCGCCTACAGTTCGGCAGAGTGATGCCCACAATCACTTTTTGCTGGAGTGTTACATGTCCTACACACAAGCTTTGTGCAGAACTTTGCCAGCCTAGTCACCACGCGCATCTTTCCGGGTTTCTTTGAAGGCAGCTTATTTCCAGCGATGACACTATCCCTATGCAACGAGCTAGGTCCATGGACTCATGCAAATCGCGGTTGTGACGATTCTGTATGGGTTTTGGCACCTTCTTACCCATCAACATCATCAGCAATGGGTCCAACTTCTCTACCAAACAGCAGTTTGCGGTCGCAAAGTATACAAGTCGGGGCCTGGAGGTTGTAAGATTGAACACGGGATATCGCCAAACATGTGCCAGGCATGCTTTGGAAGTTTCCTAGAATCATCAGACCTTATGCGATGGCAAATGTTCGAAGTTAGTAAAGGGGATTGTTATATATTAGAATGGTTCACCCACGTGCCGATTAGTGAGACGTCATACCCACTTTTGGCCCCCGATTCGTCCAAACGCCACATTCAAAACGAGTCATCATCCAAGGCTAACATGTAGTTAGATGTAAAAAAAAAGATAGATTAAAAATTTCAAAAGAACGCTCCGTAGCCCAGTAGTATATCTAATGGCGTACAAAAGAAATATCCCAAAGCCAAGTTATATGCCCAAATGCAGCCGCGAGACCAACCAGGTCTCGCGGCATTCAGATGCCGAACCCAAAGAAAAGTGGTATGCTGTGGTATCACCCATATGCGAGCCGAACACCCCCCCCCTCAAGAAACGCCATATGACACCATTCCAATCGATGCATCGCCTGCCGAGATGCCAAATAGTGTGGCTACGGACAAGTCAAACTCCTCGTCCTCTTGCTCTCGCCCAGGCCCAGCACCTCTCCGCGGACATGCTTGGGTACTTGAGCTTTGGCCCAGCACTGCATGGCGACGCGGCGCATGAGCTCCACCTCCTCATGCCGTAGTCGGAGTTGTCGCTTGGCTAGCTTGCTCTTCCGGAGTTTGACGCCCTTCTCCTGGGCGGCTTGTCCTGACACGACAAAGGGAACGGTTGGGTGTGTCAAGCCACGCTTCGAGCCAGGGCGGTCGGTGGTCGGCGACGAGACGAGGGATTCGAGGTTTACACATTCGGCGATGAGGGCTTGGATGCCAGCTGAAAGCTGTGTTGCGCGCGACAGGATGTAGCCCCATATTTCGGAGCCTTCCCAGAAGGGGTCGTTGATCACGGCGTGTTGGAGGGCAGGGAGGATGTGGGGGAGTGGGGGGAGGGTCCTGTCTTGGATGTCTCGTGGTGCTTCTTCGTGCGTTGGAGTCGCGATGTTTGCTGTGCTGAGGAGACTGGCTGCGATGGTTAATCGGATGTGGCTGTCGGTGCTCAGTGTTGCGGTTACGACGCATGCTGGGCAGCCTCGTGTGCGGCACCAGTCTGCCTCCTCAGTGAGGAAGCATTGGAGGCCTATGAATGCGCTGCGCGACTCTCCCGAGAAAGCGAGCTCGAGATCAGAGGCGCGTTGGGTGCATAGTGCGGCGGAAGCCAGTGTTGACGCGCGGGAAAACAGGGTTACCACGGGCATAATGAGGGCGTGGAGGATGTCGCGGTGGAAGATGTATGTGTGTTTCGCGTGGGCCGAACATTGCGTGTGTGTTGCGCAGAAGCTGGTGTATCCATTAGAGTTTGCCGTGAAGCTGGGGGATGTGGAGGTGGAGATGGATACGAATGCGCGATAAGCTTCATACGGCAGGGGAACAACATACTCAACGTCTCCCGCCAAATGTCTCCGCAGCGCACAAAACGCCGCTGAAGTACCCAGCGCGTGTACATCCTCACGTGGGATCACAAAAGGGCTCTCCATCGGCATAGCGTGTCCGTAATCCATTGTATCTCGCTGTCGGCGTGGCTATCTCGCTTCGCATCGGTGTGCAGTCGGTCGATCTCGAATCGGAACGAACAAGCTTCTTTATCGACAAGGCCAACAAGCAAACAAGAGGAGAAAGCAAAGCAAGCAAGATGCCAGGGAAAGAAGACTCGAGGTTATGATGATTCCCTGCAACGGGAGGCCGTTTCCTATTTCACCCCCCCAAATGACGCGAACGAGCCTCCCTCATGCCCAGGAGTCTCCACCCGGGCACCCGCTGCTGCTGCTGCCGGGGTGGATCCCGTAGTCACATCTAGACTTGCATATCACGCACCCCCCTTTGTATCCGCCCTCGCGTGTGCATCGCCGGTATCCCACGACAACTTTATGTAGCCACCCAGCTGACGCCAGACGGCATCACCGCCGGTCAGCAAAAAAAACAAAACAAAAAACAGCGTGACGGAGTCGGACAGAAAACGCGGCGTTAGCGTTGAGACAGGGTAGCGCATCAACAACCGTTGCTTTTACAGGGATTTCAGGGTCAAGGAAAGGGGTGGAGACTCTTCCATTGCGTCTTCGTTAATTTGAGGGAGCCAAGTTGCTTATCTCAAGCCCACACGCGCGGGCGTACGTACGCTTTCTCTCCTTTCCCCCCTAAACCAATTTGCGAGCATCATCTTCAAATGATGCACGCCAGCTGCCCCGAAGGCTGATCAAGCCGGGCATCACGATCGCACCATCACAACGTCGTGGGTGGAGTCTACCGTACAGCAGTTCGCTGACAAGGACGACCTTGCCGCTGCTGCTTCTAACCCGCTGAAACGCGTTTCGATGAAGATAGTCCCTAGCCCAAGTGTTCGCGAGGCCACTAAAACATCGCGACATCGTTATCTGCCGCACTACTGGAATCGCGTAGCGGCGTGTACGACTACATCAGCTGCGCCATTTCTCAGCTTGCAGAAGTCATGCCAATGCCGTCTACATTTCAAGTGCGGGGTTTCTACGACTGCGACTACGAATTGGGTGTTCATGCGTTGTTGGACATGTCGTCCATTTTATGAAATATGGACCTGGATTACGCCTATCGCTTGCTGGTACCGCGGCTGTGAACGGCCTCACCCGTCAACATGGCACACATAATGCTGCAATGACGGGACAAACGCCGTGTCGCATGGGGCCGAAGACCGATTGTGAAGATTCTAGTGACGCTACAATGATTGATTTAGGTGCGAGCTGATGGTAGGAGTTTGCTGACAATAACGTTTGCGCTACGGGCAACGGGCGCTCCCGTGATCGACACTACAGTACGATAGACGCCCAGTTTTTCTGCTCGCGATACACTATCCCCCCCCCCCCCCCCCCCCCCCCCTTTCGTTTTCATCCCATAATCTCCCATGTATCCACCACGACAGCAGATGACCTCTTAACGCGTGCAGGTGGCAATGCATCAGCTTGCAATCCATTCGGATGGTTCCTAGTCAGGAAAGACTGAAACGTGCAGTCCCGCTATCGATCCAAATCTTTCAGAGTCTTGGCCGTTGGAGAACAGTGCCATATATAGCAACATGACAATTCTGTGTTGCGCAAAGCGGCCTCAAATTGGTATATACTTTGCGTCTATCGGGCTTGGCTAACACTACCCTTCGCGTAACGGATCAGGTTTGCCATTGGCCAAGTCGGCATGGTCGTGGCAGTCGGTTGTGCCGCGATCTCAACAGTGGTAGCTCTGATGATATGTAGGCCCAGTGTAGTCTGTAATGACGTCTGAACCTTCTCCGCCTCGCAGACTGGCCAAAAATTGAGGATTATAACATCATCAATGCCTTCTTCACCTAAACCAGAACACCGAGTACAAGCCGTCATTACTAAGGATGCGCCGTTGGATACCGTTGACGGCCTGCTTTCTTCCAAATGGATCAGTAAGGAGCATCGTGAGCTTCTCTGAAATTGGCCCCATCTCTTGCTTCGATACCGGTACGGGCGGGCTCAAAAGGTTTGGGTCGGGCTGAAGGATAGCGAAGATGCTGCTCTTCGACCTGCCGACCGTCCGACGATAGACATCCTGCAATTGATCATACAACGGCCAGAGAGTGTCTAGGTATCGCGCCGCAACAGGTTCGCATGGCTTACAGGGCTCGAGCATGTCCATGCACGACTTAGCATAGCCGAGATCTGCCTCGACGCCGTCAACCTGGCCATCCATGAGTTTGGTGGTTGCACTGAAGAGCAGGCAAATGGCAGCCGAGAAGGACCAATAGATGCTACCACAGTTAGTGCAATGATCTCGCCTATTCCATTCAAAGACTCACATTATCCAACAACGCGTAGTCAGTGTGCCATCAAAGGAGATCAATCCCAACATGCGAGCGATGTTTTGAGCCGCCACCGCACACTCTTGTCGATATATCTTGATATCTTCGACTGATATGTTGTTCAAAGACGATGCTGTACCGTCGATAAGCTGGGCTTCCGCCGACGCCACAAGCAGCTGGCGATACAGCAATACCAGCGCACCAAGATACATGATGTGCACCATGAAGACCGCGCGCCTTTGGTAAACTGTCAAGTCTTGAGCCTCACTCGATAGAAGCGTAGGAATCTGCAAAGCATGTGGAACATCTTCGCGCCACTTCTCCAACTTCATGGTAAGTGAGTTGATATTTCCCTTGGTAGCCAGCTCCGGAGAAGCCAATGTTTTTGCAACCTCGGCGGCGATCAAGTTGATCTTGCTGGTCTGCACATGTATGAGATCATTAATAGACAGCTGATCCGGACGATACACAGCGCAGGCGATCTGGCCATGTCAGTCTTGTTGAAGCCAATGTAGGTTTACGGGCAGCATACCTGGGTGTCATTGGCTGTCACCTCAGAAGGATAACCAAGGGTGTACGAGAGCCAAGAATCCATGAATACAAGGCTACGGAATATCTTCCTCCAGTTCTCGTCCAAGACTAAGCGGGACGAAGCTTGCACGGCCGGACACTTCCAGCGGGCGATCTGCAAACCTGCAGCTGTGACTTGTTAGCGTGGTGGCGCGGTTGTCAATGGAAATTGAGCGTACCAATCAGATATTTGGCGCTCATGTGCTTCTCGAGTAGCGAATAGAACGACAATGATAGCAATAGACGCATCGTCCGAAAAAAATCTTGTCTTGCAGTCTGTTCGTTGAAATGAAGGGTCCCAGATGCATAGAGTAGTCGCCGCATCCGATCGGGAAAAGCATCGATGTCGTAATGCGCGCCCATGGCAGCCACCGTAAAACACTCAGCAAGTGTCATGTCATCTACCTGCTTTTGAGGCCGGTATATGCGGTCAAGTATTTCATTGACCTGTTCGTCAGTCCACATAAAGAGAAGCGATCCGGTTCCTCGTACAAACGCGTACAAGGACCGCCGGATACGGTCTTCCGGTGGTAGAAACCCTCGACTGAATTGCTGAACGCCGCCTCCGTCGAGTATTTCGCCCCTGAGAGTGACTAGCTCACTGAACGCCAGGGTTAAAGCATTATGACATGCTTCGGCTTCGGGCCCTGCCGATGCATTGGAGGATTGGAGAGACACGGGGCTGTCTGAAGAGCTTGGACTAGCACGTGAGTATCGTCTGGTGTTGTTAGAATTGTCTGTGGTAGAGCGACTATTCCCTGGTCGTTGCTTTCCGGAGGTGGAGGTTGTTTGCTGCGTCTTGAACTCGTCCAAATAGGTTTGATACTTCCGCCAGCTATCCGTCTTCTTGTACTCGTCCATCTGGGCCTCGAATTCTTGCATAGCTCGAGCGGCGTGGCTCTCCCAAACCCGCTTTCTCTCTACAGGGAGCTCCTGCCATCTTCGGCCAACCTCTCGCGCTATATCCACAAAGGACAGTTGGCTGACCTCAGGGTCGGTGCGGAGCTGGTCAGCGAAGTTAACATCTAGCAGCAAGTCAGAACAAGTTTTGATAGTACTTTCTTAAGAAGAGCGTACAGGCTGTTTTTGGCTTCTTTGGCGCGTTCGGGTCCGCCCGGGGGTGCCGCCTGTACTTCCTCTTCTCTCGTGGTGGCGGGGTCGTTGTCTGTCTCGTGAAGCTTTCTAGAGCGAAGGTCGATAAAGAGGTGGGTTCCGGTGAATTGGCATCTGGCTCCAGTGACAATGATTGGGGGATTCCACGATACGTGGCAATCTCGCGCTGAAGTAATCTCCTGTGGCCAAGCTTGAACTCGAGCGTCGTCAGATCGTCCTCTGTAATGTCTACAACACTCTCCCAGTTGTGGAACCCATTGTCGAACAGAACTTGAGCGTACTGTGTCAGCCCAGTTCGCTCCAGGACTTGCGTGAGGTCTGGGATGGGAGTACTGGAATAGGTAGGGATCGCCATGAGGAGTGACGTCTGTGGTGGGAGAAGATGGGATATAGGAGAAATGGCATATATGAGGGTCGCCACACGGCATGGCAGGTGCTGCGACTATGGTCTCGCAGCCGGGCAGAAGCTGAGAAGGACGTGGCCGGTGGTCTGGACCGCGTAGATGAAAAGAAGGGCGTTCGAGGCTCTCACAGCCCCGACCCACTAGTGGCACACGCTAGTGGCAGCTGCCGGTTTCTGCCACAGGGCAGGAATTCCATGGGAATTCACAACGCCGCCACATAATGCGTCCATGGTATTTGTATTCTTCCATGAGAGCATTCTTCGTCCGACCTGAACGCTTGGTTCTGCAGTCGCTCGCCCTGTCTGCTACTACCATCGAGAGTTTCCGTCTTTTCCAGCGCGGGACGTGGCATTTCCGTCAGCACCGCGCTGAGTCCAGACCTCACAACTCATGCAAAGACAGCCATCGGAATCATGTGGCTCACAGACTCACCAGCAGCACGCGCTGTCGCTCAATCCAGCCATCCGCGACCAAGAGACAACATACGATGCTTCGGCACTATCCGCTGAAGGGAAAGCTACCTGGGGAGCCCATCGCTGACCGCCCTTCACACCACTCAAATACCTGAAGCAGCTACAGGTTTGCTTTCCACCTCCCTCTTCGAGTCAGAAGCCATCGTCTGCGCTGCAGTGACCCACGGGTGTGTGTAACGAACGGCCGGGGGCTGCTGATCGAAAGCTGCTCGACGATCGTGTCCGTTGAAACAGCCTAGACTACTCGTGAATCTCCGACACAGCGGGCGCAGCGGCGCAGCGGCTCGCCAGCCAGCCTTCTGGCTCGCCCACTCGGCTTCTTGGTCCCCATGCAAATCCGCGCCACAACTCCGTGCGATGTGTAGGGGATATGCGTTCCCGTGAATCGGCACGCTTTCTCCACAAGCCTTTTGCTAATCGTAGAGTTTCGCATCCTTGCCATTGGTGGATAGCATCCGACCTCCACACACTGAGACGAGCAGCCTCGCGGCCGTCGCAGCACATGCGCGAAGATCCGTTCACGCCGTTCACGGTCCTGAACTGAAGCACGCAGCCACTTATGAAGGCTCGTGCCTGAATCACACAACGATCCACGCTACACAAGCAATAGTATCCAAATCGTATGGGGGGTTACAGATGGCTTTCTTGTTCTAGTAAAGTTAGCACACCTACCCAAGTCTCATGCAAACAACTGCAGCAGCTCCCATGTAGACGATGTTTGACCAGCGCATTCTTGTACGTATCATACCCGTTAAATGAGAATCAAATTCGAACACTGTCCTAGACGCTACAGGTATTTCTGCATCAGCTCCTTCACCCGACTCAGATTTAGCCCTTCGATCGTATTTCCGTTGCCTTCCATCGTCTCCGCCATACATACCACGTTGTATATGGCCTCTTCCACCGCGTCAGCACTCGCTTCGAATAAGGCGTTGATAGTCTGATCATCGGTCATCTTCACTGATACTTCTCTCGCTTTGTACGGATCGACAGACGCTTGCCCGGCTGTGACGGTCTGAACGTTCAACTCGTTGGCTGTAGAGAAAGCAAGGAAGACATCGCCTGAAGAATTCGTGCCGTAGCCGCCTACGCGAGATAGCCCGACAGTCGCACGTTTGGCCAGTCGTTGCAGCTGTTGCGGGTGAAGTGGCGCGTCTGTGGCTAGGACTATGATAATAGACCCATCTTTCTTGTCCTTCTCTTTCTTCACTTTGAACAGCAGGTTCGCTTGGGCCAGTAGTTCTGGGTCGTCAGGGTTCTCTTCAATCTTGCGCTTCTGCTCTTCGTAGATGATTCTCCCAATTGGCGCACCTCCAATGTTAAAATCCCACATCTTGCCGTAATTCGCTTGAACTAGTGCAGCAACGGTGTAGCTTTTACCCTCTTCACCAGGAACCACACGAGAGCTAGATCCAGTACCTCCTTTGAAGTAGTGGCAAATCATGCCCGTGCCACCTCCCCTATTTCCCTCTTCTACAGGCTCGCTGCTCGCCTTGTCAATGCCATGTACAATGTGCTTCGGCGTCACAGCAAACTTGGACACATCGTGCAAGAAACCATCAAACGTCTCTGCAACAACAGGCAGTAGGAACCAATCCACCTTCCCATTCTTGTCGCAATTCTCGCGGATAGCATACTCATAAATGCCGTTGTACGCAGAGCCAACGCCAAAGCTTCCCGTAATGATGATTGGGGAAAACAGGAGGCCCATTTCCTCGATCAGGTGTGACCCGGTCATCTCTCCAGAGCCATTGAACCGGAAGATGCCAGCGAAACAAGCTTTGTGAAACCAGTCTTTGCGCGGAAGAATGGTCGTTACACCTGTATTGATGTCGTTCGGTGGCGCATTGGGGTAGGCAGGTGATGAATGGATGGACTCGGTGTGCACAAGTACGCCGGGGATGTCGGTCAAGCTGTTCTTTGGGCCGGGTTGGTAACGACCAAGATAAAGAGTTGGCAATAGGTCGCGGATGCGCTGACGCGGAGTAGAAGATGCGGAGAGGGAAGACATAGCGGGTCGGTTTCCAGCCATAACAAAAAGCGATGAGACTTGTAGAATTGTGACGAAACTTGGAGGAGAAGTGTAGGGTTGCTATGTGGCAGCCTGAATGCCTTCAGATACTTATACCACAACCTTGACCATTTGCCCATCTATAACAAGCTCATAGTCGGCAGATTTCCACTTGCATGCCCCCTCCAGGCACCGACATAACATTCTCTAAAGGGCGCAAGCCGTACGAACACCTAGCGAGGGCGTCATGCAGATAGAAAAGGCTACATCCGGCAGGTGCAAAGCGATATGGATCAGCCTGCCGTCGCGATTCGCGATTGCGTCCACTATATCATGAACCAACTGGCTTCAAAGAGGGGGTGCAGAAAGTGAGACGAGAGTCATACGCAATGGCCCGCTCCTTCGCGGATCATTAGCGTAATGGCTGCTTACAAAGCGTCCCCCACTTCTTCATCTTCGACTGTTTTATCAAACATCTACTACATCCGGACATGTGACAACTATCTCAAGTCAAGGATATTGCTGATCAGAAATGGCAAGCGGTTGGATTGATATGTGTAAGGAGCGGCCGTTGCCCCCGCGAATATCTCCGAACCCATTCGTGACTCAGCTGCCAAGACCCACCGAACCAATTCCTGCATAGCGCATCTCCAACACCACAAGCTTGTCCTTGCCAGTCGATGTGGTCTCCACAATGAGCCGTTTGGGGGCCATGTGACGTAGTCGGCCCGCTTCCAGGCAGCGTCGACTCTTATTATAAGGAAGAAAGAGTCCAAGGTTCTCCCTGAAGATTCTTGCGTCCTACCTGATCTTCACCACCAGCCAGCAAGATGCTCACCCAACTTCTTGCGGTAGGACTCCTAAGCCTCGCTCGGCCCGCTCGAGCTAGTTATGGGTTCTACGTCGGAAAGGGTCTGACGCAAGATGGCAGCGTTATGCTAGGTGGGACTGGAGAAGAAGTGTCCTCACATTGGCTCCAAATCTTCCCAGCAAAAGATCACGCCCCAAACGCGACAATCACCGTTGGAGTTACCGAAGGCGCATCAATGCCAGGCCAATTAATGAACATCTCCCAAGTGCCTCACACCTTCCGTTATCTTTCCATGGAATACTCCGACTTCGAGGGCTTCCCTCCTCCTCTGACGAACGGCGGCGTAAACGAAAAGGGCGTTGCTGTTAGAGACATCTGGGCTCAGAATCGGGACGACCTTATTGCGATGACGCCGAGCCCTCAGACCGGGTTGCAATATTCTGATCTAGCTCGTATCGTAATGGAACGAGCGAGCACCGCGCGCGAAGGTGTAGAGCTCATTGGGCAAATGATTGCAGAATACGGATACGCGGATTATGGCGGCAATTCGCACCTTATCGCAGATGCAAACGAAGGCTGGGTCGTATGGCAGATGTCGGGAGGCAAAAAGCTCTGGGCAGCAGAACGTCTAGGCGAAAACGACATACGTGTGCTTTACCCAGGTTACATTGAGGACTTCCCGGTCGATTTCCAAAATAGCACAGACTACATGGGCAGCCCAAATATCGTGAGCTTCGCCGTCGAACAAGGCTGGTGGAACCCGAATGGCACCGAGCCTTTCAACATCTTCAATGTGTATGCCTATCAAGCGGAGGGATATACCGCTCGAGATGGTGGCGCCAAGTACATGTCCCAAGCCGCTCTTGAAAATGCCACCCTTGCGATGGCTCCGGTGACGGAAAAGGATCTTATCGAGCGCGTCCGCGATTACCGCATTTCAGACGATGAAGCTGGCTACGGTCAAGTCGTCTCTCTTCGTGCAGACATGGATCCGGATCTGATTCGCATCTGGGTTGCGCCGACCAGCTCCGTGACCGCACCTTTCAACCCGTGGTGGCTGGGTGTGAAGAGCATTCCACCGGAGTACGGTCTGCACCGCTATCTGTACAAGGATGCCGCTTCGACTTTCTTGGATACAGACTACCAATACCAAGAGGCCACGCACTTTGCTGGTCGCATCTTCAAGCAGGTGCTCTACTATACTTGTTCACATCCGGAAACGTTCCTACCTATCGTTCAGAATATGTTACATGGGTTTGAGAACGCCTCGTTTGCGGATGCAGAGTGGATAGAGCGCACTGCCAAGACATTGGTTGAGAATGGCATGCGGGATGATGCGCTCGAACTTCTGACTTTCTATTCGCATGCCAGGGCGGAGAAGGCGCTCGCTCTTGGGAATACTATGGTTGATGCGCTCGTCGCTTATATCAAGCTCATGGGACAGTTCCGGATGCCGACTGGTGACCGCATCAACGATCCGGGACTTGGAGCTGAGACAGTGAATTGTTTGGTTGGCTGGGATCCGGATCAACCAGCAGATCAGCAAAGACCCTTGAAGAGGTTCAGACGTCAAGCTTGAGATCCATGTATTAGTGATTGTGAGAGAAAGCTATTTAGATCTACATCCGCCCATCAACCGGTACAAGCACAAGCGCCTGTGGTGCTTTGGCTTGCAACCGCTGCAAACATCATTCCTCCATCTTGGTAACATCCTCGAAACCATCCTAGTGGGGAAGTGGTTAACTCGACGGCCGGTAGGCCGGTGCAAAGGGTATTTCTTATCTGGCTTCTTTGGTGAAACTTGGTAACCGCAGCACCTGAGAATAGCCCTTCCAGCTGGATCAAGCTTCTAGTAATCGTCTTGGAAAAGTACGAATCCGTCTCGAGATCGTGACCGAAACTTTTACCCTCGTTGATATCAGTGAAGGACTTGCCGTCGGAGAAGAGTCGTTCAGTGCCGAAAGGATTCTCCTCATTACATGGCCGTTGGAGGTCAGAACCAATTGTATCGTGAAGAACACGAACAAGTCGAACGTGAAGCGTCACGCTCGGTAGCAAGAGCATGTTCTTTTTTTAGTCCAGATGCGAGGACAGTTCTCCAGCAATATCAGCCCCTAACGAACCCATTCTCTTCCCAACGAGGTGATTGTGTTGCGTGCTGAGTCACGCGTTGAGATGAAATAACCACCGAACTTGGCTTACTAAGCACTTTGCGAGGTGAGCCTCGGCGTCCGACCCGCTTGAGCTCTAAGTGGTGTATCCTTGCCGCAAGCTGTCCTCCCCACAACACCACTCACCAAAGCAACTGAACTTCACGTACTACCCGCTTTAGTCTCTCTCAGCGCTACTGCAGTAATATATCGTGTACTAGAAATCTACTTCAAAGAAGTCTAAATCGCCACAATGCCCGGTAAAATCATACCAGTAACCTCGTCTTCACACTTCTCTCAGCTACTCTCGCAATCCACATACACCGTCGTCGACTTCTACGCAGATTGGTGTGGGCCATGCAAGGCCATAGCGCCAGTCTTTCAAGGCTTAGCAGAGAAGGAGACTAAGCCAGGGAAAATGCAGTTCGTCAAGGTGGACGTGGATAGTCAGCAGGAGGTCGCAAAGAAGTACGGCGTTAGCGCGTACGTATGCCCTGCGAGAGACGCGAGCAGGAAGAAAGAGATGTGTAGGATTTCAAGCTAATATCTGTTTCACACAGCATGCCAACCTTTCTCATCATCAAATCCACATCCGTTGTCGAGACCATCCGTGGCGCCAACCCCGCCGCCCTTACAGCCGCCGTCCGCAAAGCCGCCAGCGATACTTCTGGCTCGGGCGGCGCCTCCGCTGTATTCCAGACCAAAGGTCGTACACTCGGCTCAGCTACCGAACCTAGCCGGCCGGTAGGTGAGAGCCCGTTCGCCAATCTACAAAGGATGCTGCTTGGGAACGGCGGATTGAGTGACTTGGTGGTGAGGTTTGCAGCGCTGTACTTTATCAGCTTGTTCGCGTTTGATTCGTACAAGGCTGCGGAGGAGAGTCCGTTCAATGTTCGTGCCAGGCGGTAGATGAAGGCGGGAGATGGCGATCGATATGGCACGAGGATGGACTCCATGACAATCGATTTATAGGGCCAGCGGAATTCATGTTCCGACGGCTATTTGGCGTTCGGGATAAGAGCATGGCGTTCATGGTATACCACTTCGAGGCTCAGTGCCTCCGCAACACACATGTTGCCTGTTGCACCGGTACTGGGGAGGCCATTTGAGCTCCTAGAACCCGCTGGCTACGATATACTATGCACCAATCATCTTAGCGTCATATTTATATTTTGTAACTTCCTCTTTGTTTCTTCATGCCACACGTTTCGATTTTGCTCTTTTTGCATCTCGTGCACGCTTACGGTAACACGAGACCAAGCTGGTCGCCTTGCGCCCTCTAAGTTTCCCAGCTCATTTCCGATGCTATGCTGCGTGAGGAGGGGTAAGGTTAGCTGGACGGTGCCTCGTTGCATGGGACAAGACTGCCCAGAATAGGCAGTACGCTCGCTGACATCAAAAGATGTGTTACAATCACACGAGATGGAAGCTGGTAGGACCTTTTACCAGATCCTACATGGTCGGCCCTATCCGCGGGCCAACCTTGCGTGATCAAACGAACACCTTGATAGGAAATTTGGCAAAGTGTGACAAGGCTGCTTTCTTTTTCAGACGGCATGGTAGCGCATGGCCACTAAAGAAATTAAGTAGAGAACCGCGGAGTAAACTTCTTCTAACCTACTTCAACACGGTGAAGGCACCTCCAAAACCATCCCTTCAGTTTACAAGGTATAGGTACTCACTCACTTTTAGAATTTGAGCGCCATGATCGTCTCAGTCTTTGGTCTTTGAGCATTGGAACTTCCTCTACATACGACAATGATCAGCGGTGCTTCCTTAGAGTACCTTTCGACTATTCCAATTGGGAACCCGGCATCACCACCATTGTATCCATCCGCCCAGACGCCGACTCGAACGTTCCGCAGGATATAGTTTCCAATCCAGGTGGTCTAGGCGCTTCAGGTATCAACAACATACTGCGTGGTACAGGAGATGAGATTCTGGAAGCTACCGATCATCGACACAATGCTATCAGCTTCGAACCCTAGAGGTGTCAGAAACAGTGGAGTTATATTTACATGTTTTCAGGATGACGACGAAGCTCGAGATCAGGCCTTGAACGAATTCGAGACCTTTTCGTGGTGTTCAGATCCCCATGAGACATACCACCGTGCTATGGGACTTGGGAAACTGTGTATGAATAGCCAATCGCAGCACCGATGCGTGATACAGAGGCACACTGGCGGTAGTGCACGACTTGATGCGCTTCGCCACCCTTCAAGCTGCGCAGGGTAACATGTCGAAATCGGAAGAAGCACTTGTCAACTATTACGGTTTCAGCTATGGAACCTTCATAGGTCATACACTAGTAGCAACTTAACCTAGACGCGTTGGTCGTATGGCCTTAGATGGCAATATCAGCTCAGAAAACTGGTACAAAAGTACCGACCTACGCTCCGTTGAGGACGTTGACTCAGCATATGTTGGTTTTTCGCTCTGCCAGGCTGCTGATCTCAAGGATTGTAGCTTTCACGCCGACGATGTAGAAACACGGTTCGACAGCCTCTTAGCTAAGATGGCAGACGACCCTATCAACACTTCTTGTGCTGAAGAAGATTGCACGCTTGAAGGCGTGTACTACAACTCTTACGCTGTTCTTGCTGCTGCATATGACGTCATTTACGACTCTCTAAGAGGGTTCTTAGCTCTCGCGAGCGGCCTCGCTGCTTTAAAAAAAGGGGTAATTTGCTCACGTTTCATAACGAGACGCATCCCTTCCACATTAGCGACACCGAGTAGCGAGAGACTTTCAGTTTGATCTCTCTGGCTGATGCTGCAAGCCGCTGGGTTCAAGACCTGAGGACATTCCATGAAGCTTTCGAGCAAGTTAATCGGACGAGTGTCTACGCTGGGAGGAAGCATGCACTTGAGAGTCCGTCGGTAGGCGCAGCATTGAATATAATGTCGTCCATGAGCCAGATCTTTCCAGGTAAGTTGGCCCTTATCACCTAATGCTACGTCGGACTTCACTGACTGTCAACAAGGTTTCGTGAAAGTCAACACTAGCACACCCGTACTATCCGTCAACCCATCTGCTGACCCCGTCATCCCTACATTGGGAGCTAAACATATGGCACAGTTTTTCGAAGGCGCCTTAATGCTGGAGCAGACTTCCACGGGTCATTTTACTGCAGCAGTACCTTCGAACTGTACTCAACAGTGGGTAGCAGGTTCAAAATCATCGGTGAATTGCCCGAGGAAGATGCCGTATGTCAAGCAGACGAATTTTCTTTTCTTTACCAACGCTGGGTAGATTCCCGCCTAGTCTTCTTACCTGCCACACCGACAATTTCTGGTCATCACTGGGCTTTAGTGTGCCTACAATACAATAACCAGCTAGGTTTGCTTCAGTAACAAATGAAACTCTACGCGTGATAATGGAAGACAACATGATAATAGCAAGCGTCGCGCAAACAGCTATGATATATACTCCTTAATCAACTGCACTTGCGAATACCTTCCTACACCGAGCCTAAGTTCCCAGATACAATGGCCGCTTCATCCACCAACCCGGCACACTTCACGCCTAGAGCTTACGATGGCACCTGGGCAGAAATCGAACTTGAACAGAACTACAAGGATCTTTATAAGGAGTACACTAACCTCATCGCCGAGCTTGAAGGCGCCACACGCCCTTTCGGACGCGAACGCACGCTTCACAACCTGCTGAATGCACGAAGGACATTGGAGCATGACATCAAAAGGCTCAAGGATGCGTTTGTAGTGGAGCGGGAGAAGTCACAGCGCAATCTAGAAGAGCTCAGGAAAGCGCCTCCAGCGGGCAGAGCAAACTACAAGATCGAAGCGGAACTCCGTAAGGAGCTCCAGCATAACAGGGATACGCTTAATGAGGTCTTGATTGGAATCACCCAGTCCCAAGACAGTACCTGCCCTGCGCCATCAGATAGTAGCGCAACATTACGACTCATGAAAGACACGGTACGACTGCAAGATGAGAAGAGTGGCCTGCTTATCCGACTTAGTAGCTCGGAGAGAAAGAAGAGGACACTGAGACAACAGAGAGACGACTTGGAAATCGAGAATGGGAACCTACATGAGGAAGCCGATGAAAAGGATAATGAGATTGAGCAGTTGCAGGGGGAGGTTGATCATGCTGTGGCCGAATGTGAAATATTGAGGACGAGGGTTAGAAGGCTTGAAGAGGCGCTGAGGGTTCGATAGACAAAGGCAGAGGCGTATGTTAATATAGAGGGGTGTAACGAGAGTTCTTCAGAAGCTCTTGGGCTTGCTGCGGGTTGTGGGTTGTGGGCGCTGATGCTTCTCGAGCTGCATTGCATTTACAACCATCAGAACGGCAAAAGCTTCCTCTTTCTACTATTGGCAGTCAGAATGGCTTTCTCAACCAAACTATACAAAGAATAAATAGTCAATTATCGTTTTTTGAACAGGAATCTCGTCGGAGGCTTTTTTGGTATATGTTCATATTATATATACACCATGCTGGTGGTGTTCCCGTAGGTCTACACCGAGAGTGCCCATTCTGGGCGCAGCCTGACGAATTTTCCTGTTCGAAGAGAAATTGTCGTCTTTTTTCGCAATCTCTTTCACTTCTTACAGGATCGATGCCAATATGCTAGCAGGAATACATTCTCTTGCCCGCGACTTCCGTGCACGTTCAGCTCCCGTGTCCAGAACACTTCTTCCAGATCGGCACAGCTATCATATTACCCTGCATACATGAAACTCAAGCAGATAGCTCTAAGCTTGTTCCTGCGGCATTCTTGTGGCGTGTTTTCGATGCCGGTTATCATGTACTTCAGTATTACTACCTGACTACGGTTTCACTACGGATTTACCAGATATGCTCATGACCCCTATAGAAATTGGTACTCGATCGCACAGCACGCATACTAGAGTTTTCAGACCTTATCAAGATTCGGGCCCTCCATCAGATGATGATGGACTTGTGGTAGCGCAAGAGAAGGGCCACATATATACGCTGAAGCCACCTCAGCTGATTCCTAGATCTCTGGAGATATGCATGACAACGCCATGGCATCAACACGTCTCATCCAGCACAATGCGTCTGAAAATCCGTTTGGGGACAAATGGTACAGGGGAGGACTCCAACTGAGAGAAGAACTCCAACTCGTTGGTGTCGGCTTGCCGAACAAAGTCTTCAACAAGGATACGGAAGAGGAGGGGGATGTGGAGGAGAAAGATGAGCAACAGCAAACACCGCAATTTTTCCAAGTTCCAGATTTCATAAGGCTGCCTCGTCTCGAGTGGCCCGACACACCCGTAGAAGATCTATCCAGGCTACAAGAAGCTAGCTCAATGATGGTATTGCATTTAGCCGCATTTCACAATGGCAAATATACTTTAACGACCGAGACGCATGGCCTGTGCATGGAGTAAAGAGTCGTGGGGCGAATGTGACCCGAATAACAAGCATAACATGATGAATTGCTTAGCGATACGATATTCAAAGATCCCAGAAAAGTTGTACAGTTTCAGTATGGTTCGCATCAGTATCTGTACGAGTGTATCGGCTTGCTGGACGAAGATGGGCTTGACCCACCCGACGTGGGTTAGTTGCCAGCAGTCTCAGCCTTGTCCTTTTCACTCAGAACGACCCGCTCACACCAGGAGCACCAGCTTCTCAGCTCGCCTTTGACTTCGCGCTCAAGATATTGAATCGACTTTGCCCTCTCGTCTTCGTAGAGCTTGACACATTCGCCGACGCGCACCTGTTTCTTATGCTTAACCTTCAGCACTCCGCCAATGCCCTCGATTTCCTGGGTGAGATAGCTGGAACCTCTCCAGCGTTCCGGGGACTCTGGAGCCTGCGATTTTTCCATGGTATCTAGGAGGTCCTGCTCGCATGTTTCTTGCTCGACAATGCGTCCGCCCAGGCATGCACAACCTCGCCCGCATTCTACACCCTCAATACCTTCACCGAACCCAACGCCTAAACCGCCAAGCATCCGAGTGTACGTTGTGCGGTAGCTCCAACCACGGACATAGTTGGTGTCTGCGTTTCGCGAGTCCTTGCCGCATGGCACACAAAGCCAGACTACATTGTCGCAATTGCAGGGCGTACGTTCAAAAGCTGGGGCAGTGAAAGCTCTAGGCTGGTCGCCAGCAAAGAGCACTGGGTGTGTCTCAGGGGACCCAGGTGGTGACGACGACATCGACAACGAGCGCTGCCTATATACAGTCATCAACAGCGGGAGGGGCGCTTCCGCGCATGTTCGGCATAGTCGGCGATGGCGGGCTCGTAGCGTGGGTATGGGCGGTGGCTTCAATGTGCAATTCTGAGAGATCTGTTAGCGCAAGCCTCTTCTCATACATCGGAGTCTCATACCCGGCACACGATGGTCCCACACCGCTGACAGTCGCCCACCATATCGCGTGCGCATAACCCCACGCGGCCAGTGGTGAGTCGGCTTCCCAAGACCCTACTGTGTCGCCCCTCCAATCGCGATCCTCCCTTCTCATTGAGTCCAACGTCTTCATTATCGCAACGAAGCGTATGTTTGACGAGCTGGCTACGATACTCGAGCAGATTGGCGCGGAACTGCCTGCAAGTCCGCGAAAGGTCATGCAGCGTATTGAGGTCGAGTTGAGCGGCGAGCTGGCCAACTATTCTGTGTGGTTAACATGGTTAGCATAGATCAGGGCGTGGAGTCGAGTCCATGCTGTGGCTGAGGCTCACGGATGACAACACAGTGCCGCGCTAAATCCATTGATGTTCGGGTTCGGCCTCTCGTGTTCAGCCGTCACGTTCCTTTGTGTTGACGCATCAAGAGAGTGATGCAACGGCCTCAAACTCAACCGGCCTGAAGATGAGTGGGGGGTCTCTGATGAGGGCGGTTCATCGTCTTCCAGATCAACTAGGACCACCATCATGGGCAGCTACAGAGCGACCGTGCAGCATCGAAGCCATACAAGGCCTGAATGTATGAAAATGAAGGTGTTGTTGAAGAGGGCGATGCTGGAGTCATGACGGACTGGAGACACGCCCCGTCGCGTTGGTGGGGCGCTTGGCGTCGCTTTGCTTCCGTTCCATACGCGTCTTCCCTTTATCAGTACCTAGAAATTTCCACTGCGCATCTGCATGTCATACAGACAGAGTCACTATGGTTGTAGCACGCTATATGGTTGATGACGACGACCTCTGAGGTTCGGTACAATAGGTTCAATTGCTAATAGATTGTCTCCCGGAATGGCTGCGAGCTCGGGCCATCCTGATGCCATGAGCATTTGACCGCAGCCTGGTTAGAAAAGCGGATATCCTTACGCTCTCGATCCTTACGACATAATAAATACTCTCCATAGGATCGAATGTTCATAACAAAGCCAGATATATTACAGTCAGGATCTGCATCTAGTGTAAGCGCATCGTAAACTCTACCTGCCACGCAAACAGGAAGGTAGCACGCTCTGATTACTCTAAAGGGATAAATACTCACAATTAGTAATGTTGAACTAAGTATTCTTGATTTCTTCGTCTTAAGAGGCGTGGTTCATCCACTGTGGATTCTGTCCGGGTGCGAGTGCTCTTCAAGACATAATTATAGTAAGTAGTGTAATATAGTTAAGCAAGGAGAAGTGAAGCAATAACAATCCTAACCACTATATAACATAACTAGCTTTGTTCACAATCTAAGCTTACAGTAAGCTAGTTCTGTCAATGTAGCAGCAGGTTGTGCTATTCTTACTGTTTAGCGATAAAATTATTATAACTAAGAGTTAAGCAGCCCACAGCAGGCTTTGTACCTGTGTCCGTGCGCGCAATGCGCCGGTTCGCGCAATGCGCGGCCCCAACAAATATAGATTTTAGAAAAATGAGGCTGTAGAGCCACTACCAATAGCTAGTATCGCGAGATTTTAGGGAGTTGTAGTACATATAGTATTGCGATCAATTTGTACTACTTATATTTGCTTAGTAAGGTAACGTTGCGCCCGCAGCAGGTGGTGCGCGCTAGGGCAGCTAGTACAGCTACCTTAGTTTTAATATAAGATAAATTAACAATAACACGTTTTTAACACTTCTGCTTTTAAGTAAAGGCTTGTAAGGCCTTACGCTTACCCTTTTAGGACAGTTGTATAGCTTTTTAAGCGTCACAAGCTAATTTCTAACGCTCCTTTTTAGCTACCTTTTTAGCCTTCTCTTTCTGCCTCATATTCTTAAGCCTCTCTCTCTTAATACGCCTCTCCTTAGCTTGTTAAGCCTTATATAATTAAGCTTGCTCTTTTAAGTAAGACTTTTTAGCTTTTTAGAATTATAGTAGTTGTTATTTGTATTATTAAGTTACTTTATTGTTCTAAGCCTAACAAACCTTTTTAGGTAACTAGAAAATAGTACTACTATAGTACTTTCAAGGGTTATTAAGTTAAAGAGTATAGCTCTTTTTTAAATGTCTTTTTTTAACTAAAAGAGCCTCTTTTAAGCCTTGTATTTCTCTATAAAGAATACTATTTTAAGCTAAAATATAGTAAAGACTTTAACAAAGCTTTTTTACTTCTGTACTACTTTAATCTTGCACTAAACAGCGTATAAAAGTCTTTATTTTAAGCTAATTGTCTTTACTAAGTATAAAAGCTAAAAATTTATCTAAACTAGAAGCCTTTTTATAGAATTTTTAAAGAATAACTTTTAAATTAAGTAGATAGACTCTAGTTACTTAGAAGAACTTTCTAATAGTTTCTTCTTTAAAAGCAGTACCCTAGGCTCTCTAAAAAAGGAGAAAGAAGTCCCCTTTTATAATTAGTAAGAGCCCCTAGCTTTTATAAAAGTAAAATTAAAGCTTAGTTAAGTAGGCAGTTAAAAAAAGCTTAAATAATTTAATATTAAGCAGTTAAAGCGTAACGTGTTTCATAAGCGAACCGGTAACCTAAGCGAGCTAGTAACGCTAAACTAGCGCACTACCTGCGCGCAACAATCGCGTAATGTCTTAACTACAACAACGTTAAAATACATATACTAAAGCTAATGTACAGCTTACTATCTCTAACATAAAAGCGCAACGCGTGCAAAGTATTAACTAAGCTATAACAATATATAATGTACTCTAAAGCACTCTTTTTAACTAACGCGCTAGGTCGCGCATGCGACACAACTGTAAAGCAAACTTAAAGTGCCTAACAAAACTAGAAGAGAAGGCTATAGTTTAAAGGGTTCTTAAGCAGTCTGTATAAGGTCTTGCGCCCTTAAGGTCTATTGTATAAGAAACAGCAGATAAACTTCTTAGATTATAAGGTAGCAACTCTATTAGTAAAAACTAAGTTAACAACTTTATTAAGTAGACTTCTAAACTCTAGAAGCGCTAGAGCTAACTATATAACTATTAGCAAGCTGCCTACAAAAATCCTGCAGCTATCTAGCGCTAGTTTAACTTAATATAAAAAACAAAATAGAAATAAAAAATTATAAATAATAATATTTACAACTTTAACAAGACTAGGTTTATAATAAGTAAGATTTTATTATAAATAGTAATTACTAGTTTAGAAGTAGCTAGAAGAAAGAAGATGATTTAACTAGGCAACTACAAGTAAGTTACTATTATTTAAGGCGTAGAAGCTGCAAGTTACTTACTTTTTCTTTTTAGTATTTTTGCAAGTAGCGTACTAATTAATATTTAGTTTAAAAACTTACTACGTAATTAAATTTTTAAAGTAAGCTTTAATAGCTAAATAAACAATTAGCTTACTTTTACCTAGTTAGAGTACTTTAATAAGTATACAAAGTTAAGCGCTATAAGTACATACTAGCTGCTTATAATTAATAGCTATAAGAGCTATAGCTTACTTAAATTTTAAGATCTTTGTAAGAAAAAAAATATTATTTTTTACTATATACTTTTATATTTATTACACTTACTATAGCCTTTTAATATTAGTTGCTTTGCGCTATTAAAGCATAAGTATAGTAACTAGATTTTAGCCTTAGCACGTAACTACGTTAATTTTATTAGCAAAGAATTTTTTTTCTAAGTATTTAAGCTAGCTTTTAAACAATCTTTAATAGTAGAAAATATTAAGGCAGGCTTTAAAAGTGCTAGACTAGTCTTATATAACCTAGAAGCTATTCTATTAAAGCTTAACGTAAAGTTGTAGACTTTAGCACTATTATTACTAGTGCAGGGCATATAGAAGGCGTAAATACTACGCAATGCGCGCAAAATTAAGGCGTAGTCTATGCTTATTTAATAGAAAATGCAAAATTGTTATAAGTTTTTTATAAGCTTATTACATAAAAAAATTAGGTAGCTAAGTAAAGGCGCGCAGCAGATTATATATAATATAGTATTGTTATACAGTGGGGTGACAAAAAAAAAAGAAATCAAAAAAGTTATAGTTTTCAAAGCTTTATATTTTAGTAACTAGAAGGGCTAGGCT
>WBOK01000556.1:0-32789 GCA_009289805.1 Alternaria gansuensis | reverse complement strand
CCTTTCACCTCACAACATCTCCTAACACACCCCCTAGTTCCCACCCAACTCCATCAAATCCAACCACTTCACACCCACAGACACCAAAACACACTGTCCCTACAAAGGCGACGCAAGCTACTACACCGTCACAACCAACAAGACAGAAGTAAAAGACGCGGCATGGTACTACTCAGAGCCATTGGACAGCATGAAGAAGATCAAGGACTATGTTGCGTTTTACAAGGGCAAGGCTGAGGTGAAGAGTGAGTGAGTAGTGGGTGAATGAGTGAAAGAAAGACATGTGGGTTCATGGCGGGTTTGAAACGTGAATGCTGGGTATATGGCAGTTATCGATTGAAACCCCCCAAAACAGAGACAAGATGCAAATGTTTCTGTCTAGTAACGCCCCGGTAAAATGCTCACCATCTTCATAACAAACGACTGTAACCGATTTTTTTCTCGAGTTGGAATCATGCATCAACAGCCATCATCATCGTGTCGTCGCCATCAATACCCACAGCAGGCGGCTCAATCATGACGCCTCGTCCTCTTCCTTGGAGCAACTCTCTTCGTACTTCGGCGCTGATGCTCTTGTGGCCTCTTGTAAGCAGCAGGTCTAGCAGCGCCTCTCTTTGGTCCTCAGTGATGTCGTTCCTGTATCTTTGCGCAAAAGCGAGCAAGCACTGGTGCCAGATGACGGGCAGTTTACCCGTGTTGCCTAGGTCGCCTGCCACAGATTCGGTGTCCATGGCATCGGCGCTGTTGACACCTACGCCTCGGAAGCGCAGGAAATGGAAGACGAGCGCGTCGATGACCTTGAAGGGGAGGGCGTACTTCTTCTCGAGCAGTGTCTTGATGAACATGTTGCACGGGCCCGCCGCATCGGGATCCGATGACATTTGCTCGGCGGCGATTTCGCAGAGACGGTGAAGTGCGGCGGCCGAGTGGAGGACGGGCACAGAGATCTTGGCTACGACGGATGCCACAATGACGGCGTCGCGTTGTGTGCAAGAGACATCTGTAAGCATAGGGAAGACAACGCCCTTGAAGAATGCGCTGGGCTTGTAGAGCGCTTTCTTGAGCGCGTTGTACAGATGCACGTTCAGCTTGTGTGTTTCCCGGATGTTCTGCTGTACCAAGGGGAGCAGTACGGTGTTGAGGAAGATTTGCGCCGTTTGAGGCTTCGCCGAGATGAAGATTCGCGTGGCAGCGAAGGTGGCATTTGGAGTCCAGTCGTCAGGACGTGTAATGGCAACGAGGGTTTCCCAGGCGGGGATCGTGGGCAGGATCTTGAAGGGCTTGGGCAGCTTGCCGCTCTTGTAGCGGCTCAAAATCAATCCGATCTTTGAGTATACTGTGCAAGCTTAGTATGGTTATCAGATTGTGCACTGGGCATGTTGTACCTTCGACGACCTTTGCTGGTAGTTCTATGGCGTCTTCCGGAGCACCGCCTCCTTGAATCTCTGGTTGTTGCACTTCGCCTCCAGCTTCATGGGCGGCAATCTTCTCAAGAATAAGCGCGGCCAGATCTGTGCCTGGTCCTGATTGTTGCGCCTCCTCGCCTGGCCATACAATGGGGTTGTCGTCTGTTGGTATGAACTTGTTCCACGCCGCCAGATCGTTCGCATCGATCTCGACCTCTTCCACCTCCTCTTCGTCGTCGCCCCATGCTTCGTCGTCGTCTTCGGCCTGTACCAAGTCTTCCCCAGGCATGTCATCCTCACCCATGCGTGTCTCGAAATCGAAGGCTGGGTTGGCTTCTTGCGGCCTCCGGGCCCTGTTCTCCCTCGCATCCTCCTCTTCCAACTCTCTTCCAATTTCCAGGATTTTGCGGGAGCTCTTGGAGTCTACGTACTTCTGCTCGTCCTCTTCCTTGTCGCTCTTGTCTCGCTTTTGTCGCTTCGGCGCCTTGCTCTTCCATGGGTCTGAGGGCGCATACTCTTCGGCCAGAGGGTTGTGTCGCCGGTCGCGCACAGCGGGCGATTTGGGTGCTTTCGGCATGATGGGTATATGGCCGCAGAAGGTGGGTTAAGGAAAGCGCAATATTTCCGCCTGAAGCATCCGTAGAGTTGTGGTGTTACTGTAGACGTCTACCGAGAGTCGCTGTCGTGAGTAGTAAAAGTTGGAGAATGCGGGAACCAAAATTTGGTGGGGTTCCGACTTTCGCGTACCAACCGCCCGCCGTAGCAGCTGCCTGCCATCGCGCCTTCCATCAACGCAGCTGGTCGCGCCTTCCATACCAGCTCCCATCCCCCAAAATGGCTGATTCACACCCCCCTTCCCGCTCCAACACCCCCACACTCGTGCCTCCGATGCGGCGACCACTTGAAGGAGACAATGCGCCCGCCGTGTCTTCTCCGCTCAACCCCAATCCCGATGCGGCAGCGCGTGCCAGGCCGAAAGCTCCTGCGCGCGAGCAGAGAGAGAAGCGCGAGACGATCAAGAAACGCGAAGCTTCAGCCACTACGAGGCAGAGCACCCCGAGTGCGAAACCATCCAAGAAAGAACGCCCTTCGGCCGACTCGCCCATGCGATATTCGATTCCTGAGCCCAGGCCATCTGACTATGAAGCGCCCAAAGACAGCACTTTGCTCTCACATGAGCCGAACCCCATGTATGCGCCTGACGGAGTTAGCGAGTTGAAGAAGCCGCACGATATTGCCTGGAACAAGAAGGGCTACAAGTACACTCACTGCGTTGCCGACCCGCTGTTCCGCCACAAACAATACTACAGACAGAGCGATTCTAGACCGTACGGACCAAGGATGAGCCACGAAGACTGCGACCGATGGTTTCACTTTGACAGCAGCGCGACGATTGTATCTCAAGAAAAGGGTTGGCGCATGGGACGAGGCAATGTGGTTGCGAGGGAAGGCAGGATTTACTATGAGGTCAAGGTGCTGCGAGGCATACCGGCAGATGGACCAAAGGACCCTATCGACTCCAAGACGGGAGAGACGAAACCCGGCCCCCATGTAAGAATGGGCTGGGCAAGGCGAGAAGCGCCGTTAGACGGACCCGTGGGCTTCGATGGCTACAGCTACGGCATCACCGACGCGCGCTTCGAAGCACAACACCGGTCACGCGCCTCCAAGATCTTCAAGCCACTTCCGAAGAACGCCAAGAGCAAGCACATGAAGGCCAGGCCGCCGCATGGCAAGCCCATGCCTGTTGAATACGTTATAGATCAGCATGTTCAAGAAGGCGATGTGATTGGGCTTGAGATACAGCTACCGTCATTGTCAATGCATCGCAAGGTTGTCGAGGGCATTTACAACCCGGCTGTGGATCTAGGAGATGGCTTCGACACTGTCAGTAATCAAGACCCATTTGACAGACCCATCGACATCATCCGTGATCGCATACCTGTACCGTACAAAGGCAACTTCTACTTCGAGCAGCTTGATTACCAGGTCACAAAGATGGTGGAGGCGTACCACGACCGCGGTCCGGTACCCAAGATACATCCTTCGCCAAACCACGAAGATGTTAGTGTACGATCGCTGCCACACTCGCATATCAAAGTCTACAAGAACGGCGAAGAGGTTGGCATTGCTTTCGAGAACCTTCTAGCCTTCCTCCCGCCCGCAAGTATACCATCAGTTGAGGCCATCAAAGCTGGTGCACGAACAGGCTTCGACGACGGCATGGTAGGATACCTGCCAGCCATCTCACTCTTCAACGGCGGCGTTGCGCAGGTCAACTTTGGCCCTGACTTCTGGTGTCCTCCAGAAGAAATGGTCAAGCAGCGCGAGAAGGATACGCAAATGGTCAATGGCGAAACGACCGAGCAGCAGATCCCTGATGGCCGTAAATTGCGAGCTATTGGCGAGCGTTACAAGGAGCAGATTGCCGAGGACGTCGTTTGGGACATTATCGATGAGGTCGATTTTTTCACCCAGGACGGAGGCTGGGAATACAAGGGCGAGGCTCCTCAGGACGTGGCAGGCAAATCTACGCCTAGGGCGCGTGGTTTTGCGAATGCGGACGAGAACATCGGTGTCGAGGTGGCCAAGCGATACTAGCGAAGATGAGGAAGAGTCGTTCTGGTGTTCGATGGATTTGTAACCATAGCGAGGCGTATAGGTATACCCGTTATCACTGCATCACGCTTTCCCGTTTCTGTAGTTTACCGTTACTCTATTCGCACCGATTCTGTTTCCCTGGTATTGCGCCTTCGAATGATCTTGCAGACTTAAACTTTCTTCGACTATTGATAGTGAAAACTCCAACACGCATCTGCCGTCTAACAAAACGATGGTAAGAGAACTTACGCCCTACGCCCTACACTGTACATGGTGTACGTAAACGAATGGTCGCAACAATTCCGTCTATAGACGTCCTTTGCCAAAAACGGTAATCAGCGCGGAATTGGCGACATCGGACGTTCGCACATTAGCGTAACCGAAGGTACAGTGGGAGCTAGTATTATACATCTTGTACTTGGCGCTTATTCTCTGTACTCATAGATGACAGACTAGACGGTGGCTTTGTATTCCCTCTCTTTCATTGATTTCAACACTCGCTATCCTGTCTTGCTACCCCGCAATGAATTCTTCACAGTTCCGAGAAGCGGCGAAAGGCGCTATTGATGAGAGTACGTCACTCCGACCATGTTCAGAGGCACAAATTAACAGTTCTCAAGTCGCAAAGTACTACGACACCCTAGAGGAACGACCGGTCCTCCCTTCTGTCAAACCAGGCTACCTCCGCCCCCTCCTCCCATCCTGCACCCCCGAAGAAGGCGAATCATGGGAAACCATCCAAGCAGACATGGACCGCGTCATCATGCCAGGTCTTACCCACTGGCAAAGTCCAAAGTTCATGGCCTTCTTCCCCTGCAACTCATCCTTCGAAGCCATGATCGGTGACATGTACAGCGGTGCTTTCAATGCCGCAGCATTTAACTGGATCTGCTCCCCAGCCATCACCGAGCTCGAAACCGTAGTCATGGACTGGGTAGCCAAGCTCATTGCCCTCCCAAAAGAGTTCCTAAGCGATGGCGAAGGCGGAGGCATCATCCAAGGCACAGCCAGCGAAGTCGTCTTAACCGCCCTCGTCGCCGCCCGCGAACGCCTCATCCGCCGTAAACTCGGCGACATGCCCGAAGGCGAAGAACGCATGGATAAAGCAGCAGAAATCCGTGGGAAACTCGTTGCATTGGGATCTGAACACGCACACTCATCTACACAGAAAGCCGCCATTATAGCCGGAACAAGATACCGCAGTGTCCCTGCACCCAAAGACTCAAACTACAGCGTCACCGCCTCTGCGCTCCGCAAAACAATCGAAGAATGCCGTGCAAAAGGTCTGGAACCATTCTACTTCACCATCACAATCGGTAGCACGGGGACCTGCGCCATCGACGACCTACAGGGCATCGCCGCCACAGTAGCCAAGGAATACCCCGACCTATGGATCCACGTCGACGCCGCATACGCCGGTTCTGCTCTTCTGTGTCCAGAGTACCAACACCTCTGCCCACCCCTCGCATCCTTTGACTCCTTCAACTTCAACCTGCACAAGTGGATGCTAGTAAACTTTGATTGCTCGGCTTTCTTTGTGAAGAAGAGAAGAGATTTGATGGATACGTATAGTATCACGCCTAGCTACCTTCGCAACCCTCACTCAGACCAGGGTCTCGTTACCGACTATCGAGACTGGCAGATACCGTTGGGACGACGGTTCAGGAGCTTGAAAGTCTGGTTTGTGCTGAGGAGCTACGGGGTCAGTGGGTTGAGGCAGTTTATCCGCAAGCATGTGAAACTAGGGGAGTACTTTCACGAGTTGTTGCTGCAGAAGCCCAAGGTGTTTAGTGTGGTTACGGAACCGGCGTTTGGGCTGGTGACTTTTCAGGTCAAGCCGAAGATGGGGACGTCGAAGGCCGCGAATCAGGCGGATCCGGCGCATGAGGCGTTGCAGAATGACTTTCTTGCTGATGCTGAGGCGCAGTATGGGGAGATGGTTAATCAGAGGACGAAGGAGGTTTATGAGAAGATTAATGCAAAGGGGGACTTCTTCTTGACGAGTACGGTTGTGGGTGGACAGTATGTTATTAGGGTTGTTAGCGCGACGACGAAGAGTGAGGAGAAGTGGATGAAGCAGTTGTTTGATGAGCTGGTGGAGGTTGCGGAAGAGAAGGGCAACGACAAGGGAGCTTGAGTCACACACATGGCATCCAAACCGTGTACAAAAACTCCGTTCTCAGATTCAGCTTCAGCTTCAGGGACACGTATCGTTGTCTAAATCGAAAATTCTTCTTCGTTGACTCCCCCGACACAAGGCTAAGAAATCACTGAAAAAGATGATGTAACAAGCTGCTGATTTAGGAAGTATGTTTGAAATAAACGAGCGTACACTCCCTCACTTGTGAGCGCAAGAGTAGCTCACGTTCCTCACATGGAGCGTCCAGACAGCCAGCATGAGTTCTGTGGCCGGCGCACAGCTGAAATAAGGGTGATCGTAGAACGATCTGAATGCACTAGTCGAGAACTTCGAGCCTCATATCACCTAGTACTCGAATAGACGAAGACATTAGGTGATTGAGTGGCAGAGAAGAAAGCGACGTGAGAGCAAGATCATGTCAGATTGGAAGGACTACGAGTCTAACCTCAGTATGCGCACAGCGTTGCCACCAAGAACGCCTTGAGCTTTTTTGTCATCAGTAGAGAAAGCCTTTGAAATGGCTCCATAGTTCGCATTCACACTATGCCACTCCTTCGCATCCTCTTCAAGTGGAGGGAAGAATGGATGATCAGTGCCTACTATCGTTAGCTTTTTTTTTTCCATTCCACATTTCGTAGCACAAGTGCTTACCAAACAACAACCGATCAGATCCCGACGCGTCAAGCGCCGCCTTGAGGCCAACTTCCGAGTAAATGACAGCATCTAGATAAATATTCGTCTTTAGGATATCCCAAACATGCCTCCTCTTCTGCGTCTTACCCTGCTTCTTCAGATGCCCATCATGCAAGATACAAGACTCAATGCGACCTGCCAGAAACGGTAGTGTACCTCCAGAGTGCGCCAGAAGTACGCTCAGCTTGGTGAACCGATCCCAAACCCCGCTCAACAGCATCCTGGTCACCGCGATGGTCGTCTCCAGGGGGAAGCCGAGTGCTAGTGGCAGCACGTGTCCGTATTCGCTCGCTCGGGGTCCGTACACTGATGTGGGCAGACCGTAGTGCGGGTGGAGGAAAATGAGTTGTTGGTGCTTCTCCAGTGCTGCGTAGATGGGATCGAGCTTCTCATCGTCTAGACCCTGGCCCAGACCCGAGGTTCCCATGATGACGCCGCGCGCGTACTTGAGCGTGCTCAGTCTTTCGATCTCGGCTGTTATGACTTGGGGTGATGCGGAAAGTGGGAGGGTACCGAAGAAGTACAACCGGCCGGGATATTGTGAACATTGGTCGTTGACATCGTCGTTGATCTTCTTCGCTGCTTCTCCAGCTTCTTCTGCGGGAAGAAAGTCCAGCCATGGGTTTGCTAGCGATATGACTGACTTGTCGATGTTGTGTAGGTCCATGAAAGCTATCTTCTCCTTGATCTCGTAGTACTCGGAGCCAATTGGGCGGCCGCGTGAAGTTGAAGGTGTTGAAGGGTCATCCTCGCCTGGGAGGATAATGAGACGTGCCGAGTCGGGTGCGTCGGGGAAGGTTCGAACGTATGGTACTGTTGTTCGCGAGCGTAACAGCTCCATGTATTTGGGAGGGTAAACATGGGTGTGGACGTCGACGATGGTCATGTTGGCTGAATCGGACGCGATTTACGCGTCAAAGTAGAAACTTGAATCTGCTGTGACAGTGTGTGAGTTTCTCAGGCGCGTTGTCGAGATGCTAGAAAAAAAATCCCAAGACAGACTGTTCAATGTGGAAGATGAGACATGTTGTGGACGTTTGGATTCTGGTGGGGTAGCTTCGAACCGCCCCACTACATGGCGTCCAACATGCCACCTTCCCCAAGGAGCAACAAGCTATGGAGCCAGTGGTTAGGCCGTTAACGGAGATGCCCGCGTTGAAGATGTGATATACTGGTATGTTGAGGTGTTTGTTACGTACGCCGTTCTGGAGCGAGCCTCATTGGGCCGACGACATTCCAGCCCCGACAGCAAGTAACCGATCAAGCACCAGTCCTCAAGAAGACGTTTGGCGGCTTGTCCCAGGTCTTGAATTCCTCATCCACCTCCCACTGAATGTCCCCTGTGCCCTCGTCTTTGAACCCTAGCCTCCTATAAACGGCTCTTCCCGTAGCGCTTCCCTCTGTTGTGCACTCCAAATTGCCTCTCTTCTTTGCCTCCGCAAGGCCGGCCTCGACCAGCTTAGTAGCAATGCCACGACGCGCATGAGCTGGGTCAACAGCACACATATCCAAGACGAAGATAGCGGGAGGGTTGCGGCCTGATTCCTGGACCTCTCGCATGTACGCAATACGTCGTTTCCACAGCGAGTTGAACATTTGTGTTGCGAAGCGTCGGTTCTTTTCGTCATAATCCGCGAGAGCTGCACTCATGTCGCTGGAGAAGGGATCGCCGCAGCCTTCCACAAACGACAGCTGCTTCCAGACGGCCATGCCCACAACTCGTCTTTCGCCCTGCTTGTCCGGGTCGGGCAAAGTAGCCTTGAGATAGAGGGCGTTAGGCTGTCCGTCCTTGTTGGTGGTAGTGGATTGCCATCGCTTCATCATAGTCTGAGCGTGCTTCGTCTGCCCTTCCTCTGTGTCCCAGCCCGGTGTCATTAGAATCCAGATGGCATCTTTTGCCTGGCGACCGAACGCCTCAGAAAGACAGTGCTGCCCTTGTTTGAAATCCTGCTCGGTCTCGAAAGGGGCTATGATAACGTCGTCGTTTTGGGCGGCCATTTTGGAGGCGACGAAAGTGATTGTGACTGTGCGGCTGGTTTTGAGCGTCGAGGGTTGGGCAAACGGCAAGTTTATGTAGTTATTAGGTTAGTAGTTTCGAGTGACTAGAAGACCCATGCGATGACATGGCCTAAAGCCTTTAGTGACTGCCTAGCAGTTGCCTAATCCTTGGCATACCATTTCGACGCCAAATCGCGTCTTGAGGGAGTAGACAGACATGCCAATGAAGAGGTGCTCGAGTAGACGGTTTTGTAAAGTGAGCTTGCCGTAGGATCATGTACCACCGGAATAGTACCATGCGGTGGCGACAAGGCTGCGTGTGTTACGTTTTATGATTGGAGGTAGCATAGACACGTCCAATGCAGTGGTCAAGATGAGCTCACTGCCCAGGTAAACAGGTCGGCAAATGCACGGGGGGATGCTGAAGGATGCGGAGAGGCTTGGCATGGCAGGCGACGGCTAGCGTGGTGTTCATCAATTAGCAGGGATGACAGGGATGACGCGCTCGCGCCTGCGACACGCTTCCACTTTCGCGTTCTCCCTAGGCACTTTCCATCTGCTCCACCAACACCAAACCCACATCTACCACCCGTCACACATGACGCTCTAGGGTGTTGATCTGCCGGACATATCCTCAAAATGCCAGGCACAGTAACGAGAGCGCCGGCAAAGCGCGCCCTTGCCGAAACCTCCAGCACACGCACAAATGTACAGGCGTCGCCCCACTCCTCGAAGAAGCTGAAGATGCGGAATGGCAACGATAGGATTGGACCACCGAAAAAGACGGCCAATGGCTCCTTCAACTCGAGCCAGCCAGGCCCGAGCCAGTTCGAGGAGACACTGGAGAAGATGACGCAGGACATGGAGACGCTGAAGAAAGACAACACCGAAAAGGACCAACAATGGCGGCGGCCTCCATTACCAGAAGACTTCAATGAGATGACACAAAATCTAGTCTTCCAACAGATCGAGGCAGAGGAAGGCGTGCTGAACGGTGGAAAGACGACCGTCAAACTCTTTGGCGTAACGGAGGTAGGAAGCCTGCGCATGGCATATATGAACATGGACTGACGGTGTATCACAGACCGGCCATTCCGTCCTCATCCACGTTACCGGGTTTCAACATTACTTTTACGTCGCCGCGCCCCTCAACTTCCACAAAGAAGACTGTGAACCGTTCAAGATCTTCCTCGAGAGCGAATGCCAGAAAACATTCAACCAACACTCGGCCGTCATTGCTTCAGTACAGATGTGTATGAGAGAAAACATCCTGCGCTTCCAGGGCAACCAGAAAAGCCCATATCTCAAGATCACCGTCACAGATCCGAAGATGATCAACCGCGTCCGGATGATGGTGCAAAAGGGCAATGCCAACTATAAGCGGCTCTGGCCGGCCAGAGAAGACGGCATTCTCACGTTTGACAACATCGCCTACGTACTACGCTTCATGATCGACACCAAGGTAGGTAGTTTTTCAGCTAGATTGTTGCGTCGCTGACATTGCAGGTTGCTGGTATGTGCTGGGTCGAAGTCCCTGCTGGTAAATACAGGATGATCAACCCTCGCGAGCGACACTCCAATTGTCAGATCGAGGCACAATTACACTACAGCGATCTCATCGCCCACTCGTCTGAAGGCGAATGGGCCAAGCTCGCCCCCCTCCGCATTCTCTCCTTCGACATCGAATGCGCTGGCCGCAAAGGTGTCTTTCCCGAGGCAAACATCGACCCCGTCATCCAGATTGCGAACGTTGTTACAAGATACGGAGAGCCGAAACCCTTCATCAGGAACGTCTTCTGTCTAGACACCGTCAGCCCCATTGTAGCCACGCAGGTCTTGTCTTTCCAAGACGAGGGCGAAATGCTGATGAAATGGCGTGATTTTGTAGAAGAGGTTGACCCAGACGTCATCATCGGCTACAACATCAACAACTTCGACTTTCCATATCTCCTCGACCGTGCAAAGCATCTCAAGCTTCAGAGGTTCCCGTATTGGTCTCGTTTGATGACAGTTCAGTCCAAGGTAGAGAGTTCCAATTTCTCCAGCAAACAACTAGGAAACCGAGAAACAAAAACAACCAACACCAACGGACGTCTGCAACTCGATCTGTTACAGCTCATTCAGCGAGACCATCAACTGCGCAGTTATACGCTCAACTCAGTATGCGCTCACTTTCTTAAAGAACAGAAGGAGGACGTACACCATAGCATGATTACGGAACTGTTCAACGGTGACTCCAACTCCCGCCGACGACTGGCTGTATACTGTTTGAAGGATGCCTACCTACCACAGCGACTGCTCGAGAAGCTCATGTGCCTAGTCAATTATACAGAAATGGCTAGGGTCACAGGTGTGCCGTTCAATTACCTTCTCTCCAGAGGACAACAGGTCCGCTTCATCAGCCAATTGTTCCGTAAAGCCCTTGACCATCAACTCGTTGTTCCGGATCTCCCAAATCAAGGCGACAGCGGCGACCAGTACGAAGGTGCGACCGTCATTGAGCCCAAGCGCGGCTACTATAAAGAACCTATCGCAACACTCGATTTCGCTTCGCTATATCCGAGTATCATGCAAGCTCACAACCTTTGTTATACCACTTGGCTTGACAAGCAGACGGTGGAGAAACTCAAGATGATCAAAGACGAAGACTACATCGTGACTCCAAACGGCGACATGTTTTGCACAGCAAAGACACGCAAGGGACTCCTGACGGAGATTTTGGAAGAACTGCTAGGTGCACGTAAGAGGGCGAAGAAAGAGCTGGCGATCGAAACCGATCCCTTCAGGAAGGCTGTGCTTAACGGTCGTCAGTTGGCCTTGAAGGTTAGCGCCAACTCGGTTTACGGTTTGACAGGTGCCACCAATGGAAAGCTGCCGTGTCTTGCCATCGCAAGTAGTACCACAAGTTTCGGTCGCCAAATGATCGAAAGGACCAAGGCTGAAGTGGAGGCAAAGTACAATATCGCAAACGGATACACGCACGATGCAGAGGTCATTTATGGAGACACTGATTCCGTCATGGTCAAGTTTGGTACCTCTGAACTAGCAGAAGCAATGAAGCTGGGCGAAGAAGCTGCGCTCTATGTGTCTTCGAGGTTCGTCAAGCCTATCAAGCTGGAGTTTGAGAAGGTATACTTCCCCTACCTGCTCATCAACAAGAAGCGTTATGCTGGCCTGTACTGGACGAACCCAAACAAGTGGGACAAGATGGATACGAAGGGTATTGAGACGGTCCGTCGTGACAATTGCCGTCTAGTACAGACTGTCATTGAAACTTCCTTGCGCATGCTGTTGATCGACCAGGACCCAGAAGGTGCCCAAGAGTAAGTCATTTCACCGCCCCAGTTGCTCATGTACTAATGTCAAATAGGTTCGTCAAGGAAACTATTGCAGACCTTCTGCAGAATAAGGTGGACATGTCCAACCTGGTGATCACTAAAGCTCTTACCAAACAAGAAAACAAGGATGGAACGGGTGGCTACGCCAACAAACAAGCACACGTTGAGCTTGCAGAACGGATGAAGAAGCGCGACGCGGGTTCGGCGCCTGCTCTCGGCGACCGTGTCGCATACGTGATGATCAGAGCAGCCACCGGTGCGAAGAACTTCGAAAAGTCCGAAGATCCCCTCTTTGTTCTCGAGCACAATCTACCCATCGACACGCGTTACTACCTGGACAATCAACTCGCGAAACCGCTTGGCAGAATCTTCGAGCCCATCTTAGGTGAGAAGAAGGCTGCCTCGTTACTCACAGGTGATCATACGCGTTCAATCACCGTCGCGGCACCCACCATGGGTGGCTTGATGAAGTTCGCAAAAAAGACACAAACATGCATGGGTTGCAAGAAACCACTTACCGCTGCATATGAAAAGGATGGGGCCGTTTGTGAGAACTGCCGGCCTCGTATCGCCGAACTTTACACAAAGACGCTGGGCAAGGTCAGTGAGCTTGAGGTTCGCTTCTCACGTCTTTGGACGCAATGCCAGCGATGCCAAGGCAGTGTTCACTGTGAGGTCATCTGCGCGTCGAAGGATTGCCCAATCTTCTACATGCGTATGAAGGCGAGGAAGGATGTTGAAGATGCAGGCAAAGAGCTAGTGCGTTTCGACAAGGACGCGGCACTGTGGTGATTGAACAGTGTCGTACGATTGGCTTGTAGTTGACATGCGGCGTTCTGAGCGTTTTGGGCGTTTTGATGGTATGTATATGTATAACATGGAGGCTCACTGAATGTGTTCAAAATGCGTAGCTATATCCGTATGTATACCTTCCAATGAAGGTTGTTGCACCATGGATTGCCACGTAAAGTTTATGTGATATGCAGAGAGTAGTTACAACCCAGCTTCGTCAACACTCCCTCCCCCCTCGGTAGTCTGACCATCTTACGCAACAATTACATTTCTCCCAGTCGTCCCAGTACTCTTCCGTCATCCACACCACACCAAACATCCTCACAGCACATCCCCACAAGTCCTCCCAGACCACACCAGTCCACCAAGCCATCCTTCCACACGTCACTACAACGATCCGCGAACACTCAAGGTCTGGCATCACAAACGCATCAGCGCCACATACCATCGATACCCCTGGCCAACCTGCCACGTCCGACTCCCATCACGATTCCCCCCTGTCTACGCGCGTGCCCCTCGTCCATCCCATCCATCCCGTCACTCCCCAGCCCAACAACTAGTGCGTGGAAACTCCGCAGGAAATCCTGAAATAACAGCATTTCCTTCTGTTGCTTCAGTAGCTTTGCAACGGCGTCCTTGACCACCAGGCAGGTCGTGTCTCCGGTTGCGCACTGCGTTGCGAAGGCGGTGTAGGCGGAGATGTAGGCGCTGTGTTGGGTGGTGTAGAGGTTTGTGAGCTGGAGTTTGTGGGCGCGGAGGATGGTGAGGAGCGCAGGGTTGGAGTTGGCTTTTGGGAGTAGGGATGGTGAGATGTTGGTTGATGGGGTGGTAAGGGGGGTTGAGTCGAGCGCTGATATGCTGTCTTGGAGGGTGGGCATGGGGGTGGTGGTGGCGATGGGATTTTGGATTAGCTTGGAATTTCGAAGCAAAGATTTCGTAAGTGGTGTCTGAGGTGGTTGAGGTTATTGGAGATGGAGTTTGGTTGAGCTTAGGTATAGTTGGTTAGTTAAGTGCAAGATGAAGGGCGAGGGGTAAGGTGTGCAGTAGAAGAGTGAAGAAGGCAGAATTTCTTTCACTTCACTGCGTGATCCGAAAACTCCTTCTCGCCAAGGCCTCGTCGTTCATTTTCCTTGCTTCAGAGTCATTGCTAGATCGTTCTGGTCTACCTGGGTAGGTATCTAACGCAACAAACAACAATGTTGAAGGAAGCTTACTTCACTCAGTCATACCTCGTTCCAATAATGACGAGCGCGCTTCACTCAAGTCGAATAAGTCATATATATCCTTCTACATCATAACATAGATAACGTACGCTTTGCTGGACCACCGAATTCGTGCACGTAACCTTCTCTACCAGGAAGCCACAGCATGCGAAATGGTGGGTGACTTTTGCGTATGATACACCTATAGTGACACGAACGTAGGTATGGCAGATCTCGTGTTTCTATTCGAACTAGCAGCCATAGATCCTAGTATAGAAGAAACCTTACTAATCGCTACAGGCTGATATGGCCCATCTGAATCCTGTCCCCAAGAAAGAATTAGTGAATTGTTCTGGCTGTGCCTTGCAGTCTGCTGTGAGATTGGAGGTAGAAGTCCGCGAAGTACGGTGAGGTAACGACATCCCCAACAAGCGTTCCAACAGCCACCGTAATGTTCCTACCTGAGAGGAAGTTGCTGTTTTGACTTTTGTGCTTGGACATCTTGTTGATAACAGGGTCGTGATTAATTCCTAGTCTGATCACCAGTGGGCGGTCTCGCGTTGCCACCACTCCGCTCACCAGCCCACGCTCCAGAGACGATGGATGTCCTGAAATCGGAGGGGAATGATATCACGGATGGTAAGAATTATAGGTTGAATATATCTGCAGAGGAGCCAGCAAGAAGGATACTATCTGCGACCTACCAGTGAACTTGCGACCGTAATAGTAACATGCTCTTGAACACAGTATATTTATATGCCGGCTTCGTGTAAGAGCATTTACTTTATGTAAGTGTGAGATTGTGACCATGTAGTTCACGCCGCTGAGTTTTCCGTCAAGCACGCACCTGTGTTTCGATACTTGTAGTATGAAGCGGGTGGCTAGCTCTTGCGACATTGTTTGCAGCATAATGTGTAGCTGGAGTAAATCGATCAGAGTGAATTTTGTGGAATCTATCGGCGATTAAGACGAGCATCGGGAACTGTCGCTCGCAACAAAGTACATCAGGTGATAATGATGAGATACTTGAGAACAGCCGAAGCTCTGATGGGTAGTCTTGCGCTCGAAGTATTTGAGATGTTCTGTTCGATAGGCGGAGATGAATGTTACGATGTTTGCGTGGTGTTGAGCTTGCAGCCGAGCGACCCCACCATTACCTAGCCTTATCGCACTCGTGTACACCTTCTCTGTTCGGCAACAAACCCGTCAACAACACCAGGCCATCCCATCATGGCTGAGCTATGGCGGAGATGGCCGCTGGCATCACGCATCAACCACCTGACCCAAATGCCTTCCTTTTCAGCCCGCGTGTGAATTCTCCTGCATCACATAGGTACCAGGGTCGAACCAAATCAACGCGACAACTAGTGACGCCATGGCGAATATCAAAGTAGACTCAGCCGTCTCACAAGATGACCTGGAGATTCCGGTACTTTTGTATCCGACTAGAATCGCAGTCAGAATTTAACAATTTCCAGCTCATCGACTTCTCCGCCTTCCTCTCCGGCGACCCGAACGCGAAAAGACAAACCGCCGAGGCCGTCCTCAAAGGTTTCCAGAACGCGGGTTTTATCTATCTAAAGAACCATGGCATATCCCCTTCGACAGTATCGACCGTATTCTCACACTCCGCCAAGTTCTTCGCCCGACCGAAAGAGCAAAAAGACAAATTGGCATGGTATTCAGCCGCCGCCAACCGTGGCTATGTCACACAAGGGCGGGAGAAGCTGGTAGTGCTGGAAGAGACGGGCACAGAAGCGGAGATGCGCGCTCTGGTGCCAGATCTAAAAGAGAGCATGGAAATTGGACGCGACGACCAGCCCGAGACACCAAACATGTGGCCGAGCGGGGACGAGGAGGCGAAGGAGTTCAAGGAGCAGATGACGGGCTTCTTCGAGACCTGCAAAAGCCTCCATATGCAAGTCATGCGCGCAATAGCGCTAGGCATGGGCATCGAAGAGACGTGGTTCGATGGCTTCACAGATGCGGGCGACAACACGCTGAGGTTGCTGCACTACCCCGGTGTATCGAAGAGCATCTTCAAGAGAAACGACGGACAACTGCAAGTTCGCGCAGGCGAGCACAGCGACTACGGTATGGTGGCGTAAACTATCTGATAACATTCACTGACGCAATGGTAGGTTCTGTGACCCTCCTCTTCCAGGACGCACGTGGTGGCCTCCAGGTCCGCTCACCGAAAGGCACGTTCGTCAATGCTACTCCCATCGAAGGCACCATTGTCGTCAACGCTGGCGATTTATTAGCACGCTGGTCCAATGACACCATCAAATCAACGCTGCACCGCGTCGTGGAGCCACCGCCGAAGCCAGAGGATGCAGACAAGGATGAATACCCACCACGATACTCAATCGCTTACTTCTGTAATCCAAACTACGAGCGGAAGATTGAGGCTATTCCAGGAACATATGAAAAGGAGGGGAGAAAGTACGGAGATGTTTTGAGTGGAGATTATTTGATCCAGCGGTTAACAGCAACATATTGAGGACAGAATGCAATGTCATGGAGCTTGGTATGTATGTATCGATATACGTGCTGATCTACTTGATCACTACCGTGGTGATCGTGAACTTGTATCTAAATACCGATTTAGAAATGGACCCAGGTTCCTCTATATGCCTCATCCAGCTTTACACATACAAAATTCATTTATCCAACCGATTACAGGTCTTCCGACGCGTCGTATAGTCTAAGCATCTTCCAAATATTGTAAGCTGCATCGTCTTCGCAAAAGCATGCACGTACTTACCTTCAGAATACTCTGCCGTCTACAACACATTTAAAAGCCCCCATTGTCTTCCTCAATCTTGCAAATATGTAAACCCAAGCTTACTATGATCTAGTCAATCTGTACCTACGCGTTGCGCTTCCTTGAACGGTATGACCTTGTCGTATTCAAGTCTTCTTCAGGCCCATTCTAGCCTCCAACACCTTCAATTGGAACTCAGCACCTTGCTGAGTGAGCTGACGATCCTTAGCGGCCGGGTGGACTTTCATATTAGCCGCATGTCTTGCGGCCTGTATGACAGTCTCTTCCGCATTATCATTGATTAATAACTGTCATTCACCCCACTTCCAGGGCTGCGCATACATAGCTGAGCTGGAGGCCAAACTCGCAGCCGCCGAAACGTCGAACGAGCACCATATCGCGACCGCCACTAGGCTCGTACATGAGAATCAAAAATTTAATGTGACTAGAGCGGAGACCTAGGGCAGTAAGATCAAGGCCCTTTCGATTTTTAGTCAGCAAAGGTATAGTACTCGGTTGCCTACAAAGTTCACCCAGGCATGATATGTACTGACCCTACTCTCAGTGGCCTGTAGAAGCCGAAGACTGTAATGGTGTGTATCTTCTGCCACATACGCGACCCACCCTACCACCGCGATACTCAACGCCGCGAGTACCTCAAGGTCAGTCCCAGATTTTTTTTCATTTCCATAGCATGCGAAGCATTTCAGGAACACATATGTCTAGCCAAGCGCACCTGCGTAGCTTCTATTACCCTACTGTGACGCACCGAGTCCAACACCAGCCTGAAGCTTCAGACTATCAACGCCACCCTCTACCAAGTCTAGCGGCGCAACAAGAGCCATCTGGCTCCAACTGAACAGCGTGTTGCGCCCCCCGAACACGAACACCTCGAACCGTCCTGTGAACACATCATTGGCCCATAAGCGACTACCATTCACTACGTCTGTCTCGATGCGCAGTTTTGCTGGAAGTGTAATAGGCACTGGCTCGTGGGAAGATGTCGACTGGTTCGTCCAGATACGACCTGGATGTCCAGCATCGAAGCCATCACTAGAAGACAGGGACTGTAGAGGATATTCAAAGCCATCGGCAGTGGTGAACATGAGTGTAGTAATGCTTTCACTGGAGTTGTTGGCAAGATTGCTAAGAGACAACGAAGTATCAGGGCCAGACAGGGTGAAGGATGAGGAAATGTCCAGGGTAAGCGTGTACGGTGGCCCATACGAGCCCATGTCTAACGTCGCTTTGCTATCATTGGAACTGCCTTGCGTCCAGCATACCAATGTCGAATTTGTTGGATTTACTTGCGCATTCTTGAAATGACGATCCAGGTTCTGTCCGGGAGCTCTAGCTGCCTAATCAATTACAAGTTAGCCATGGGATCACAGTGCATCGCTTTCGCTCTTCTTCTGTACATACCAGGAACGCGACACTGTCTGGCAACTCGTCTGAAGCAATCTTTGCACCTCGCATACCAGCCCACGCACGCGCCGCCATGACAGGTATACCTTCGCGCATCGCGTAGTAGGCTTCGAGCTGGGTAGTCGCATCGGGACCATTGTCATTCCAAGCTGCGAGGATAGCACCCCTGTTGCCACTAGCATCAGGCTGTAACTGCTCTGTAGTGTTGACTGGGTTGTAAAGGGACGGCTCCCATTGCCAGCCCAGCACATTGGCAAAGTTCATCGTACGCGTAACGTTGTAGAACTGCGGGTACGGTGCAGGTAGGATAGGCACATGGTCATTCTTGAGACTCATATACGCCCACCAGTCCTCGGAGTTGATGATGTCGTATCCATCATTTTGGAGCTTAAGAGGGTCTGATTGACCGTACTGCCAGTGTTGTACAATGACATCTTTTGAGATGGTAAGGTTATCAGATGGTTCATAAGTTCCCCATATACGTATGCGCTTGCCAGAAGTGCTGTTAATGAAGTTGGACATCTCGTTGACGAAGTTGATGTAGTCGTCCGCCAGGTCAGCATCGTACTCATCGGCTCCAATATGAACTTCTTTCGATTGAAACCACGGTAGAAACTCGGACCAAATTGCTTTTACGGTGGGGATCGCATCCGGATGGCTCAGGTTGAGCAGATCTTTCTTTGCTAGCGCCAACTCAGGCTTCCACTTCGTAATCGCCAAAGCATGGCCTGGAGTTTCGATCTCAGGAATGACGGTGACACCACGTTGTGCGCAATGTTTTTGGAAGTCTTCGAAGTCGGCGCGTGACAGTGTCTCGTTTGGGCGCTGGACGATACCCTGTAGTTCAGTGTTTTCTTCCGGATACAGCGAGAAATGAGAGAAGACATCCTGCCATGTCTCATTGTGGCCACGGTTTAAAGGGTAGTTGTCGCTGGAGTGGTAGTGGAACTCCGACATCTTGAAGAACGAGGCGTATGTGCAAAGCTCTTTGAGGAAGTTCTTATCATACCATTTGCGACCTGCGTCGAGCATAAATCCTCGTGTGCTGTATGCAGGCGCATCGACTGCCCGGCCAGTTACAAGAGATCCATTTCCGATCAACAGCTCCTGCAGTAGAGTGCGCGTTCCCCAAAACATGCCCCTCGCACCAGTCCCACCTATGTATACACTGCCTTTGGTGGCATCAAGCGCGTATCCTTCTTCTGTGTGTTGGCCATTCTCATATGTCAATGAGATATTGCTGTCCCGAATTGGACCGAGATGGATGCCGGTGGGAGGAAAGTTGTCTACTTGCTCCAAAGTCCAAGTCCCTCCAAAAAGCGACGAAAGGTCGGCGCGAAGTGTCTCAGCGAACTCATAAGCGGATGGCGGTATGAGAGTTAGACCTTCAGAGTCTCTTTTACCAGCGAATGCTTTGTCGATATATATCTTCCTTGGATGCGCACTGATTGAGAAGCCTAGTTCACTCGTATTGCTGTAACTTGATGAGATGGGCGGCAGAGGCTGCAGCGCGGCTACAAGACCGATCAACTGCAACAATGCCAAAAGCAACATATTCAGTACGAGGCGATAGAAGATGCAGTTAAATATTAAAAGCGCCGTGGGTTATATCATCGTATTGAGATAGCCATATCTTGGCTGCCATCAAGTGTACTCGCCCCGCTTCTGCAAGGCCGATGTAACCTTTACAGGGAGCAATGATAACGTGCCCGTGCGCGCAACGCCCGGATTCACGCAACGCCCCGCCAACACCATCTCAGCGATCTTAAATTTGAAGCCGTAAAACGCCACACAATAGCTTAATATTTATAAAAGTGTAGTAGTGCAGTAACTAGATACTTGCAATTAACTTATACTATGTATATTTTTATAGGAGGTTAACGCTGCGGCTACGTGATGTAACTTTAGGTGAAGCAGCAGATGGCTTATCTCTAGCTTAAATACTAGCGTAAGCAGCGCTATCGCGTTTTTAACACTTGTTACTTAATAAAGTTTCTTATAAGGCTTTACGCTTACGTTATTAAGCTTATTAAATAAATTTTTTTAGTATTAAGCTTTAACTTTACGCGCGCGTTTAGCTGCTTTTTTAGCTTACTTAAGCTTTTTTATCTCTTTAAGCCTCTGCTTTTCTACACGTTTTTTCTTAAGCTTAACTTTATATTGTAGTTAAGCCTTTTTATATTGCTTCTTAGCTTATGCTTTTTAGAGCTTCTTCTTTATCTTATCTTGCTCCTATACTACTTCTCTATCTTGAGCCTCACGCAACTTATAAGAAGACTAGCAGACAGCGCTACTATAATACCTTTAGTGCTATTAAAAGTTAAACGCTTTGTCTATGTTTTTCACTTTTTTTCCATATTTAAGAGCTTTTTTTAAACTCTTTACTTTATGCTTTAAAAGCTTATTTTAAACAAAGAAATAGTAAATGCTTAAGTGTGCCTTTCTCGCCTTACACTAATAGCTATTAGTAATAGCAGCTTCAACTAATTAATCTATTTTTCTCTAATTATAATTAGAGAGCCCTAATAATAAGCTTGTCTCAGTGTTAGATAACAGAGTTCTAATAGAGAAATAATAGATAATTTTAGGTATAATGTATGTATTCTTGTGTGTGCTTCTTTCGTAAGGGATAAGACGAAAGTCTACTCTGCCCTAGTCTCTCTTAGGACTAGGGGTCTATGAAACGTGCTTATCGTTAACTCCGCTCCCTTCTGCCAAATGCTACCTTATATCTAACACTTTGGCTTCGGCCTTTTAAGACAACCGTTTGATGTGACCACACATTTTGTAGACACCTTTTTGGTAAAAAAAGATTTATTGCTAACAACAGGTATCCAGGCTTACGCCCCCTTATTCGGCATTGCCGGCACGCAATTGGTGTGTCGCTCTAGCATGTTTAGACAGAAACGAAAATGTGCAATATCCCTCTAACTAACCCTCTTAACTAATACCTATTTACTAATAACTATTTACTAATAACTATTTACTAATAACTATTTACTGCTAACCGCAACTTCTATTGTCTCTGTCGCTATCCTAGCGGTATTGCAGTCGCGGCGTTTCTAGCATACGCTTATACTTAGATATAAACATACAATAATAGTATTACTATCTAAGCACAGCTTTCTTATTTCTAGAGGCAATTTACAGAATCCTCCTACTTGTTAGTTTATCCTAGCTAATTAATAGCTGTTTTAACGCGCTCTTACTTCTTATAAAGCTACTATAAAGTCTTTTTACTAAAGTTACATTCACGTAGAAAAAGAATAGTAAAACAATATACTATTACTACACTTCAATTATTAACATATATAACGTATTTAATAGACTTGCTACTAAATAAAGTTTTTATAATTTTTATTATAACTTTAACATCTATAATACTAGACGCATTAATGAAGTATTAATAAATAACAAAATTTAATCTCTATATTTAATTAATTACTATAGAAGCTACTGCTAACAGCTTTGCTTTAACTAACTAAGAAGACTACTTAATAAAAGTAAATGTAGGTTTTATAATTTACAATTATACCTTTGTGTATAATAACTTAGTAAAGCCTAACTTTACTTAATATAAGCTATTAGTTTCTATATTAAATAAAAAAAATAGTTTAAATATTATATTATTTATATGTAAGTTGTTGGCTTCAACCTTTTAAGACAACCTTTTAATGTAACTACACATTTTATAGACACCTTTTTAGTAAAAAAAGATTTATTGCTAACAATAGGTATCTAGGCTTACGCTCTCTTGCTTAGCATTACTAGCATGCAATTAGTATGTCGCATATTTAGACAAAAATAAAGAAAAGTAAGATAAAGACGAAAATAGCCTTCTAACTTAACACGCCCTATTCTGCTTCTATTACGCCTATGCTACCTATGCTACCTACTTATATTAAGACTTTACTTCTAAGTACTTTTAGATAAATTAAAGAAACAGCACTATTATTACCTTATTTTCTAATCTATACATGCGACAATAAAACGCCTACTTTTTTTTTACCTTTTTCTTTTTTATTGCTATTCTGACGTTATGTAACAGCTAGCTTAACTAGTTAATAATTTGTTTACTTAGCCTTTGCGTAATTAAAAAAAAAAGAAATATTAAAATAAAGTATTTTAAGTACTTAGCTAGTATTAGCAAATACCTTATAGATCTTATATTTCTTTTATAACTAGCTAAGTTAAGGCTTAATATCTTTTTTATATAACGTGGTTTACCAGCGAGCGCCGCACCCTACTAAGCGCCGCAGTTCCCCTTACTAACACGCGTATGTAGCAACAACACGTAATGTTTTAACAACTACAACTTCTTAAGGCTTATACTAAAGCTAACGTGTAGCTTACCCTCTCTAACATTAAATGCGACTAGATTACAAGCCTGCAACGCGCTAAGGCAATTTATAAAGTGCCTAAGCGTATAATATAACAGCGACGCGATAGGAAGCCCTCTAAACGCGACTGCAAGCTAAACTTAAAGAGCCTAACAAAGCTAGAAGAGGAGGTAATTATACAGCGTACACTTAATAAGAATTTATGTAAAGTACTGCCCTTAAAGCTACACGTACAAGATATAGCTAATAAATTACTACATAATTATAGTAGTAAGTTTGTTAGCAAAAACTAAGTTAATAAGTTTATTAAGTGTATACCTAAGCTGCGTACATAATAAAGCTATTTATATAATTACTAGCAAGCTGTCTGCAAGGACGTAGCAACTATTAAGCTTTAGTTTATACTTATTTAGAATATAAAAGCAAAGCATAGTATTATAAATAAAAATACTTAGAACTTTAACAAGTCTAGCTTTATAATAAGCAAAATATTCTTTTAGCTTATTATTACAGGCGTAGAAAAACCTAAAAAATAAAAAAAACTATAGCCTAGCAATTATAAGTAGGTAACTTTAGTATAAGGCGTTTTTATAATAAAGTACGTTATTTTACCTTTTTTTATTTTTGCAGGCAAAGTCTTTATTACTTTCTAGTTGACTAATCTACTTTGTAATTAGATTATTACTATCTCTTTTACTAGCTAAATTAATAATAACTTTACGCTAGCATAGCTTAAGCACTTTAATGCCTATATAAAGGCGTCTTCTGCTAAAGCGTATAAGCTACTTATTATTAACAGTTATAAAAGCTACTACTTAATAGAATTTTAAGACTACTATAAGAAGAATAAGATTATTACTTTTTATATACTACTTTACTTATTACACTTTTTGTAGCCTTTTAATATAGTCTTCTACTTACTATTAAAGCGCTACTATAGCAATAGAATTTTGCTTTTAGCACGTAGCTGCATTTACTATATTAATAAGGAAACTTTTCTACTTACCTTTAAAGTAGCTTTTAAAAAGACGTTTATACTAAAAAACATTTACGTAAGGTTTTAAGGTGCTAGACTAGTTTTATATAACTTAAAAGCTATATTATTAAAGCTAAATATACAGCTGCGTACGCTAATACTACCTACACTAGGCACTATTGCTTAGAAAGCATAAATACTGCGCAACGTTTATAAAATAGAGGCGTAATTTACGCTAATTTAAAATTACATTTAAAACTACTAAAAGTTACTAGTAAGCTTATTAAATAAGCAGGTAAAATAGCTAAGTAAAGGCGCTTAGCAGATAGCTTATAATATAGTATTAGTGTAGGAAAAAATAGGCTGCCTTTAAAATACTATTAACATGCTTACAAAGCGCAAGACTTATAAAAGGCAGTACGTACACGTAAAGGAGACTCTAATAGTTAGTAAGGTATCTAACTTAATTGCTAAAATAGAAGGTAGAGGGCGTAAGGACGGCAAGACGCCTGCAAAGAGGGTACGCGTAGAGAGGCGCTGCGGCCGTTGCAGTAAGATTAGGCATAACTCTCACACTTGCAAGGTAGAAATTAAGAATACAAATATTAGCAACGCTTCTAAATAATACTATACTGTTGCAAGAGTACAAGATTTGTGTTATGCAACTAAGCTACATTGCTGCGCGTACGCTTTGCTAGTTTTCGTGCGGCGCTCAGTAGGGTGCGGCGCTCGCTGGTGAACTACGTTATAGAAATATTACAAATTCTAGATTTTTTTTTAAAAAATTTAATTAAAAAGTCTTAAAAAGAATAAGTTTATAAATGCTTAATAAACTTAAGTGTCCCTATAATTAGCTTAAGCTAGACTAGTTTAGGAGCTAGGCGTATAATAGAAAAGCTTTCTTTCTTAAATAAGAGTTAAAGTTAAAGAAATGCTTATTACAGAGGTTACACACTATTATAGTATATTGTATACAAATTATTTATATATAGTGCTGTTTAAAAAGTAAAAAGTAGTAAGTAAGAAGCAGCAGCTTTATAAAGTATTATAGGCTCCTGCTACAGTACGTATGTGTCCTTTCTCTTCTTTATTACATTATATTGCAATCCTATCGCAATCCTACTATAATTCTGTTATTAGCTATAGACTAGCAATCGCTGTTAGATACGTTTTAACTAGTGTTGTTTTTTAGTACTTTAGTAAATTTTTTAACCCTAATTATTGCTTAGTAGTATAAGCTTTTCTCTTAGAGCTTACCTACTAACAGTCCAAATCTTATTAACTACACATAATCTTTTTTTTTTTACTATTAAACACGTTTTAATTAGTGTTGTTTTTTAGTATCTTTAGCAATTTTTTTTACCCTAATTATGCTTAGTAGTCTAAGCTTTTCTACTCTAAGCGCTTAGTGCGTAGACCTTATCTACTTACTATTTTAATTTTATTAACTACAGTATATATAAACTTTTTTTAAATTTTGCGACTAATTAGTAGAGAGCAGCTGTTTTTTACTTTATTTAAAAACCTATTTTTACTACAACAACAACTACTACCTTTAATACCTTAAAAATAAATATCTAACACTTAGCTTCTAGTAGGCTAGTAAATAGTTCGTAGGTACCTACGCGTGGGTATAGGTTAGGTTGGAGTCGCACAGACTAGTAGTTGTAGTTAGGTTAGGGTTGCACAGACTAATAGTTAAAGTTGTAGTTAAGTCGCACTAACTAGTAGTTGTAGTTGTAGTTAAGTTATATAGACTAGTAGTTAAGGTTGTAGTTAGATTACACAGACTAGTATTTGTAGTCAAGTTAGAATTAAGTTATAGTATTTATTACTAGTTATTTATGCTAGTTAAAAGATAGTTAAAACTTTATTACTATAGTTAATTATTATAGCTTGTTATTACAGTAACACTTAAGCCTTAAGGCGCTGCTACTTCTATACTAGAGATACAGAGTCCTATTTTATAAGCTCGTCTTCTACTGTTTTCTTTTCTAAATTAAATGTACTATCTCTAGGCGCTAAGAGTTGAAATATATTATTAATCTTATTACATAGTGCTTTAAAGCTAAAATCTTTTTCTTATATAGAAATTCTTTGCGCCTTTAAATCTAAAGGGATAGTATTTTTAAAAACTATAATTTGCTATATAGTTAAAGCTAAAAAATAATACTTTTAATTGCTAATAAAGTCTTTTGCAGTATTAAAAACGCGCTTAACACTAACACTAGTAATAAAAATTACTAATATATCTTTTGCAACTTAAGATAGCTAAAAATAAGTATTTTTATCCTATTAATACTACTTAAAGACATTAAATAATGTCCTTAGTTTAATACAAGAAGTACAAAAGTAAAATTCTTTTTTTTATTATATAGAGTCTTTTATCTCTTCTTTTTCTAATAGAAAGTATATTTAATTTAAAGTAGAAAAGCTGTTAAAAGGCGATTAAAGAGCAGGCCTTAAAAACTATTTACAGCTAAGTGTCTTTCTTAAGATAAAAGTAGAAACCAGTATTTAATTTGCCTCTTTACTATTGTTATATTGATTAAAATAGTTAAAAAACTATTTATAATATGTATACTTATCTTAAAGTTCTTATATAAAATTCTAGTTAGCTAATTAGTACTTCTCTGTAATAACTAACTATAATAACTATACTTTATATATAGTAAGCTTCCAAGTTAAATTTAGAATAGCTGTATAGTTAAATAAAAACTTTTGCTTAGCTAATATTTTGTTTGAGTATTAACACGCGGATTATTTTGTTGATTAGGTGATCCTAGTAAGCTGTTCACGTGACGGCTCTGCTAGCGTCTATATAAACGGGCTAGATCGTCTTATGCCTCTTTAGTAGTTATTAGACACTTTGTTATAGCACTTAGTTGATTAATACACTCACTTTCCACTTAGGTGATTAAACAATTACTCCTTCTCAGCTCCTACATATTTTTACATAGTATTTACTTAGTTTTATCTTTTTTATATTTATAGCAGCTTGTACTATTATAAGCTACTTTGTAGTACAAATTTCTACATTCTTATTAAAATTATCAAACATTAAGTTTATAAAATTAAAAAAATAGTTGTATATAAGCTAAATATATTAAACTTAAGGCTTTAAGCTTTTAGTTAAAAAGCTTATAGCATCTTTAAACAACTTAAGCATCTCTATAATTACTTTGATATAGTGCTACTTAATAAAAAAGAGAAAAAAACGCTTAAGAATATAATACTCAATCTCTTTTATATTATTATTAAAGGCAATAATAATATAAGTACTTTTTTTTGTTACTATTTCTTGTACTAGCTATTAATTATTAGATTTTAAGAGCTTAAGCGCGCGCTTATATATATTATATATTAAGTTTTATTAAGTCTTTATATTGTAAATAACAGAAAGTTGTTCCTTTAGTAGTAGATATTATTAAGTAGTAAAGAATTACTTGTACTATTATAATAACGCGTTAATAGCAATACAAATAGCTTAGATCTAGACAGTAGTTAAAATATAATAATTTAATATAATAAAAGTATTAATACTTTACAAAGCGTGTTTAGAAAGAATATTTTTTATTAAATTTTTTTAACATAGTGTCTGCGTAAGACCTCTTTAGGTCTAACCTCTATAGTAGTAGCTAGCTAAAGATGTTAGATTATATCTTAAACTACTAGGTTAATAATATAAGCTAGGCATAAAATAGAGTTTTCTAAGGCGCTCTAGCTAATATTTTTATCTGCTAGTGTTAATTAAACTGTCTAACAGCGCAATTAGCTGCATATATATCTTAAAAAGCCTTTATTTTAAAATTAAGTTAAGCTGCTTAACTTCTTTATATAATAGCTTAAGAACTAAAGCTTAATAATTTCCTTATTAAGACTTCTTCTTATATTTCTTTAAATGCGCTAGTATAAGTATATTTAAAAAGAAGTCTTTAGGTTATTAAAATGCTATTTTTGCCTCTTCCCTAATATCTAGGGTTTAACTTTCTTCTTCTCTTATAGTGTAGCTTTTTTTTAGCTAAGCCTAGGCTTTTCTAAGTTAATATAGTTAAAGGTAAAGCTAACTAAGAGAATCTAGCAATAAATCTTCTATAGTAGTTTATAAAACTAATAAATATTTTAATAATCTATATAGTGTGTAAAATAGGCTAATTTCAAATTATCTTAGTTTTACTTTTGTTAATTTTAATACTATTTAGTGTAACTATTTATTTTTAAGGTGTCAAAGGTGGTGGTTATTATTGTAGTCAAAATGGGGTTTCTAAAAAAAGTAAAAAGCAGCTACCCTCTACTAATTAGTCGCAAAAGTCAAAAAAAAAGATTGTGTGTAGTTAACAAGATTTAAACAGTAGGTAGATAAGGTCTACGCGCTAAGCACTTAGAGCAGAAAAGCTTAGACTACTAAGCAAAAATTAGAGTTAAAAAAATTTGCTAAAAGTACTAAGAAACAACACTAATTAAAACGTGTTTAACAGCAATTGCTAGCTTATAGCTAGCAACAAGATTGCAATAAAAATAGAGGAAAAAAGTAAAAATACATACGTTACCTTAGTAAGAGCTTATAATACTTCTTTATAAAAGCTTTTTACTTACTACTTTTTACTTTTAAAGTTTTTTATATTATATAGTACTACATACAAATAACTTGTATATAGATTATATAAGCTATAGTAGTAGATTACAAAGCTAGCGTTTACTATTATTAAGTAGCTACCTTTATTAGTTAAAAAAGAGCTAGTAGTAATAGTTTTTATAGTAGTTAAGTTAGTGTAGAGGTTAAAATATAACTATAGTTAAAATATTTTTAATATATCTAGTGTTATAAATATTAAAGTTATAACAAGGACTATAAAAAGCTAGTTTAGCTAGTACACTATATATACTGCATATATTAATAGTTTAAGTATAGTAAAAGTATATTACTTTAGTAATCTCTTTTTACGTAAATATAACTTTAGTAAAAAGACTTAAAAGTAACTTTGTAAAAAGTAAAGGCGTGTTAAAACAGCTATTAAGTAGCTAAAATAAACTAATAAGTAGAAGAATTTTGTAAGTTGCTTTTAAAAATAAAAAAGCTGTGTATAGATAGTAATACTGTTGTTATTTATTTATATTTAAGAATAGGCACTAAACGCCGTAACTGCAACACTACTAGAATAGTAATAAGATAATAAAAGTTGCAGTTAGCAGTAAATAGTTAGCAGTAAATAGTTATTAGTTAAGAGAGTTAGTTAGAAAGATATTGCACATTTTCGTTTCTGTCTAAACATGCTAGAGCGACACACTAATTGCGTGCCGGCAATGCTAAATAAGAGGGCGTAAGCCTGGATACCTGTTGTTAGCAATAGATCTTTTTTTACCAAAAAGGTGTCTACAAAATGTGTGGTTACATTAAAAGGTTGTCTTAAAAGGCCGAAGCCACTACTTAATTTACAAAGCTAAAAAGCTAAAGCTAAAAAGATAAGCTTTAAGGCAAGAGATACCTTACTAAAACATCTATTAAAGCTTCTATTATAATAATAGTTGCTTAATAAACTATAGTACTAAGTATAGTGTAGGCTACTTTCCTAAGAAGAGGAAAAGTAAGCAGGCAAAAAACTAAGATACTGCTAGAAATAAAGTTATACTAGTAAAAGTATAGCTAAAATAACTCTAAAAAAAGTATAAGATACTAATAGTTAAGCAAAGTAGTTGCTTATAACTATATTTATACATAGTTAAAACATGTAGGCGCTTATAGATAATAGAGCTGTATAAATAATAATCTCCCTATAAGTAGTAAAGAAATATAAAATACTATGCTAGATTAAAAGAGAACTAATCCTAATATTATTAGCTAACAAGAAAAATATAAAATATAAAGACAGCATAATATAGTTAGAGACTAAGTTAATAAAGCTATAAATAGCAGGCATAGAGTGCTAAATAAACATTAACATTATAAATTTAAGAGAACTAGATATGTTAATTAGTTATAATTAGCTAAATGCCTATAACCCCGCTATTAACTAGCAAAAAAAAATAATACTTAGAAAAGAACTTATACATAAGGTTGCTAGAGTACGCAAAGAGATACGCTTAACAAATTAAAGCTTAACTTAAAATAAAAGATTTAGTAAGATCTTGCTACATAAGATTAAGAGAGTTTATACAAAAAACTTTTAAAAAATAAAAGTTATTTAGATAAAGCAAGTTGCAAATACAAAAGAAAAACCCTTACTACTAAAAATACTAAAAAAGTATTATACTAACAAGTTTAGGGAACTCTTTAAAGAGGATAAGGCTACAAAGCTAGCAGACTATTAAAATTAGAATTACAAGATTATTCTAGATAATAGAGCTAAGCTAAGCCTAGAACTAATATACCTAATATTGGTTAAGCACAATGCTAAGCTAAAAGATTACATCTAGAAGAATCTAAAGAGGGAATTTATCTAACTAGGATTAAGCCTAATAGCTTTACTTATCTTATTTATAAAAAAGCTTAACAAGAAGTAGCAACTATATATTAACTTTAAAAAGTTAAATAGCGTAATATAGAAAAACTAATATCCTTTACTACTAATAATAAAGCTTATAGATTAACTCTAAGGAGCTAAGTAGTTTACAAAATTTAATGTTTAAAAAGGATTTTACTAAATAAGAATTAAAGAAAGTTACAAGTAGATAACAGCGTTTAAAACAAAGTATAGACTATTTAATTATGTAGTTATACCTTTTAGATTAATAAACGCACTAGCAACCTTTTAATTAGTTATTAACAATACACTCTATAAATACCTTAGAATTTTTATTACAGCGTACCTAGACAATATACTAGTATACTTTAGTAGAACGCTTAAAAAACATGTTAAGCATATTAAGAAAGTGCTAAAGAAGCTTAAGAATTATAAGCTGTACCTACAGCTAGGGAAGTGCAAATTCTATGTTAAAAAGATAAAATTCCTAGGCTTTATAATATTTATAAAAAAAGTAAAAATAAATCTAAAGAAGATTGCAGCTATATAAGAATAGCTAACACTTAAAATAGTTAAGAGCGTGTAATCTTTTTTAGGATTTGCTAACTACTATTAGAAGTTTATTAAGAATTACTTAAAAATTACTACACTCTTTTCTAAGATGATTAAAAAAAATAAAATTTACTTAAAACAAGAAATAATAAATAGTATTTAACAAAATTAAACAGATATTTTTTAAAGTACTTATGCTAGAAATATACAACCTAAAAAAAAAAACGTAAGTTAAAACTAATATATTAAATTATATACTTAGAGCTATATTATTACAGCAGTGCCTAAACAAGAAATAGAGACTAGTGTTTTATTATTTAAGAAAGTTCTCTAGAGCAGAACTTAATTATAATATTTACAATAAGAAGCTACTAAAAATAGTTAATGCCTTTAAATAGTAGGAAGTTTATTTATTAAGACTACTATAATAGATTAAAGTTTTTACTAATTACTAAAACTTAGCAGAGTTTATAACAACAAAAGAACTTAACTAATAATAAGTTTAATAGGCTAAGTTACTAGCTTAGTATAACTTTAAGATAACTTACTACGCTAAAACACTTAATAGAGTAGTAAATGCCCTAAGTAAGAGATTTAACCTACGCAAGGAAAGTTATAAAGAACTATATAACACTATATTTAAAAAGATACCTAATAGTATATTATATTATAACTAGCTAGAACTAGCTAAGGTAGCTAAAGTAGCTAAGCAGGTAGAAACACTACAATAGCAGTAGCAGTAGAGAGCAGCTAGCTAGTAGTTTAAGCTTAAGAAAAACAGCTCTAATAAACTAATATAAAATAAAAGAGAGTACTAAGATATAGTTCAAGGGAATTAAATATATATACCTTTATATATAAAATTAAGTCTTATTAAAAAACTGCACAAGGCCTTAAAATCTAAGTATATAGTAATTAAGGAAATAGTTAGGCAACTAGCTAAAGTATTTATAATACTACGCTTGCAAGTAAAAGTATAAAATGTTCTAGGCAACTATTTAGCTTATTACTAGAATAAGCCTAAAAGATATAAGCTTTATAGCTTATTACAACTTTTACAGCTACTAACAAAACTATAAAGTAGTATAATAATAAACTTTATAGTAAAGCTTTTAAAATTTTTAAAACTAGAATTAGCTTAACTTTGCAACACTATCCTAGTAATTATTAATTAATTAACTAAAGTAGCAAAGTTTATGCTTATAAAAAAGGCTATTATAGTAGAAGGCTGCACGTATAAAGTTACAAAAGCACTAGTATTAGAGCATAAAATACTTAAAGAGTTTATTACTAATTATAATAAACTGTTTACGTTTAAGTATTAGGACATATTTCTAGCAAAATTAAGTATAAAGAAGAAGCTAAACCTTTTGATGTGACTACACATTTTGTAGACACCTTTTTGGTAAAAAAAGATTTATTGCTAACAACAGGTATCCGGGCTTATGCCCTCTTGTTCGGCATTGCCGGCACGCAATTAGTGTGTCGCATGTTTGGACAGAAATAAAAATGCGCGATATCCCTCTAACTAACCTTCTTAACTAATAACTATTTACTGCTAACTATTTACTGCTAACCGCAACTTCTATTGTTTTATTACTTTTCTAGCAGTGTTGCAGTTGCGGCGTTTAGTGCCTATTTTTAGATGTAAATAAATAATAACAGCATTACTATCTATACACAGCTCTTTTATCTCTAAAGGCAACTTATAAAATCTTTCTACTTATTAGTTTGTCTTAGCTACTTAATAGCTGTTTTAACACGCTTTTGCTTTTTACAAAGCTACTTTTAAGTCTTTTTACTAAAGTTGTATTTGCGTAGAAGAAAATTGCTAAAGTAATATACTTTTACTATACTTAAACTATTAATATGCGTAGTGTATATAGTGTACTAGCTAAACTAGCCTTTTATAGTCCTTGTTATAACTTTAACATCTATAATACTAAACGTATTAAAGATATCTTAACTATAGTTATATTTTAACTTCTACACTAACTTAACTACTACAAGGACTATTACTACTAGCTCTTTTTTAACTAATAAAGGTAGCTACTTAATAATAGTAAACGCTAGCTTTGTAATCTACTACTATAGCTTC
>WBOK01000555.1:0-31999 GCA_009289805.1 Alternaria gansuensis | reverse complement strand
GGAGAAGGCGCACCCCCCCCCCCCCCCTCCCTCGTGGTTCATCCACACTCGAACCACCGCTTTCGATCAAAATCTGACAACAGCATGATATCCACGGGAAACGTTACGTGCCTAACAAACTTTTATAATTCGCAGTTGCTAATTCTGGTAGATTTCTCTAAAGACTTGACAACCCTACACAGCACCCCGCTTCCTTTCCCCCGGATCACCACAGACATGGAATCAAAGCAGGCATATATGCACTATTCTCTCTTCCCTGGTTGTTCAAAGTGACGTGACCTCACTCATTCCGATGCCAATGCTACAAATCATCGAGGCCCCAAACTATATCTACCATGTGTTCAGCCCAAATGCCAAGGCGTCGGTTAGCGTCTACCCAATCCATTTCGATGACCAACCAACCAACACCCCTAGCCGACACCAGACACACACACACTTGTCGAAGAACCGCGGCGCCGGGAGATCGTACTGGGGAAGATAGGATGGTGGCTTACGATCCCCAAAAAGGTCCGACTGTCGATCTTAGTGCTGCGAGAAGTGTCAGGTGCCAGGGGCTGCAGCGGCATTCAAGTTCGCACATCAAAGATTGCGCAGTGGGTTGAGTGTGGAGTGTGGGGGGTTTGGGTGACAGGAACGCGATCCTAGTGGGATAGCAGCTCCTGCCCCTGAACATCGAGCGGGGCTAGATGACAATCGAAAGGGGGCAAAATAACGGCCAGCGGCATCACATGTCGAATTTCCTTTTATGAAGCAAACTTCAGCCAAGACTGTAGAAGGAGGTAGTGCACAACACGTCTTGGTCTTTGCAAATTTTGATTCAAGCTACAGATTTTCATGCCTCGCATTCCCAAAGTGTCGCAAACTTGATTTGTAAAAGCTATACAAGGTAGCCCAATTTCTTCGCATGAAAAAAAAAGTGACTCGATTGAAAAATTGGTGATTGGTGATTGAGGGAAAAGTCTTTGTTGAGCATTTGGAAGCGCCCTGATTTCTGTTACACATGAGTGGTATCCAGACCTCGTGCTTTCAAGTCCGAACTACTCCGGCGCCAGACGAAAGGAAAGTGTGTGTGTCCCAAAGGGAGGTGTTTGACGATAGAGGAAATGGGCGCTGTCAGCGGTCATCGCCACGGCACTATGCACGTCGTGTCTTTTTGTGTTTCGAGGTAGTTTTAAGACGCTCAGAGGTGTGCGTGATAGAGGAAGTAGTATAGTCGGTTCAACCGTGCCTACAAATTCTCAAGCAGGGCGTCGGCGTCCACCCTTCAGAGACTTGACCCGGTTAAGGAATCCACCGTTGGGCTTCCCATCGCTTGTGGGAGATCCTACACTGTCTGTGGTGATGGATCGTTGCAGGACGGCGCCACGAGGTGGTGAAGATGCGTTCTCGTTAGTCTTGATAGCTGTGTCCTTGGCGTCATAGGCCCTGTCGTAGTCGTCGCTGAAGAACGGGTTCTGCTCTGTTGCCTTGTTCTGCGAGATGGCTCCAGTGCTATAAGGGCCACTTGGACTGATGGCAGGTCCGTAACGTCCCTCGGGCGAAGTGATGCGAGGGGCGTCAACGTAACGTCGGGGCTGAGAGATGCCACGGAATCGCTGAGCGATGGACTTTTTGCGGCCCAAACCACCTTCAGATAGCTGCTTCTGCCTTTGGGCATCAGATTCCTCTTGAATGGCTTTGCGGGATGCTGGAGCACCCTCAAGGAAGGTGGAAGTTCCAAGACCGTGGGTCTGCTCGCCGTGGACAATGTCTTCTCGGCCCTTTGCGCTGAACTCTGTGGCCACTGGGGCTGGCTTCTTCCACTCGGTTTCGGCACCGGCAAAGTCGGTGAAGCCCTCGGCACCTCTGCCATGGATCCTGTCCAGATCAATCTTGTTGTTTAGCGGCCCAGAACCGCCCAGAGTGTTATTGGCTGAACCGACGGGGAAGGCATGCATGGGAGCGCGCTGGTCCTTCTTACGGTTGCGGTGAGGCTGCACAGCGTCGTACGGTCCATCGTGGTGGATCATACTAGGTCCGTAGATGCCAGTCACATCGAGTTTGTCAATGAGATCGAGGCCTTGAGGCTTGCGAATACGCTTTCCGTTCTTGTCCTTGCCATCCTTAGCACGCTCTTCACGCTCTTTGCGACGTTCCCTGCGCCTGCGCTCTTCGCGGGGGTCCAGCGAGCCTCTGTCGATGATGGAAGATTCAGAGTTGCGTCGGGGACGGCGGTTCTCACGGCGTTCAGGGCTGTTAAGGTGAGGAGGGCGCGAGGAACCGGGAGGTCCTCGTGATCGAGAGCCGCCGTGAGAAGCTTCACGCATGCGTTGCCTCTCCTCTTCGGAGCGGGAAGGGCGGTGGCCTGCACGGGGATCGGTGCCGCTACGGGCTGGGGCCGGTCGTGGCGGGGCAGCTCTCTTCTTGTCGCTGTCGTCAATGGTGAGGTTGGCCTGAGCAAGGGCAGGATAGTCAGCAAACTGCGTCACAAAGCGCCTGAATCGGTCCATGATGATGGCTCAACGGTGGCCTAGGGAGTGTAGCATATTTGAATACAGTGTGGAAAGAGCGTGCGGTTTGTACGACGTGACGGCGTTGGTAGCCGTCGCGTGTCACGGGGGATTGGGCTGCAAGGGGGGAGGTGAACGTACAAAGAGCTCTTCGGCGGCAAAGCCAAAGGTGGATTTCTTGGGAGAGTCCTTCATGGTGGCAGACATGTCAACAAGGTCTCGGGATGCCTCCTTGTTAAATTCGGCCTCGAAGGTAGATATAAAGGGATTGCGCGACATTGGTCTGCTGCCCGAGCTCGAGCGGTTGGCGCTGGCGCTGGCGGGCGAGGGGAAGGCGGGTGAGGCAGCTCTGCGGAAGGGGTTGTTGGAGGAGAGGTTGAGCTGCAGGCCTGGCGAGGGTCGCCGCTCTGTAGATAAGCAATATGATCAGCGGCGCATCCTATTTCGTCACAGGCAGCGATTTGGGTGAAACAGGCCATTTCAGGAGCCTTACCTGGCATTGACGGCTCTGCAAACATGATGCCGTCTGCTGCTCACAAGCCTGCTGGGCGGCCCAATCAAACACTGGCGCCGCGGGAGACGACAGATGTGCTTTGTGCAAGTGCTGGCCGGTGACGCACTGGGGGTTAAAGGGGCGGGAGGAGCGGATTTTTCTAAGACTGGCGGTACCGATGCTCTGCAGTGTTTCGCGCTGAGGATAGACGGGGGCCCTGTTGGCGGGCAGACGACTGCGGGCGGGGCGCGTGTTTGACGGCTCGTGTTTGAGGCCCGTCAGTAGTCTATGCAACGCCTAGTGAATACAAGCCAGCAATGCGCGGGGATTGGTGGAGGTGGAGGTGGTGGTGATGGCGATGGTAAGGTGGTGAGGAGCAGGTGAGGGAGAAGGAAAGCAAAAAGCAGACGGTGCAGACGGGAGAGGATCAATTGGCACGAGGCAGGAGGTAGTAGTGGGAGTAGGAGTCGGGGTAGCTGTAGACCGTCGAGGAGCAAGAGCGGTCTAGCTGGGGGGGCTTTTAGAGGGATTAGAGGGATTAGAGGCAGAGCTTAGCAGGGCCTCGTGTTTGCCGCAAGACCGTGGGTGCGTGGTTCCGTGGCACCGTCCGGCTGTAATTCGAGCGCCCGATGGCAAGCTTCCTGAACAGCAGCAGCCACTTTGAGCGGAGAAGAGTGTCTAGACGGTGAATCAGAAAGCCCATCCGCTGTGCGTGTGGGGTCGGGGCCCGGGCTGCACTGCTGTGCCATTCCTGTTGGCCGAGTGGCAGCCTCTACGGCGGCTTGTGAGGGCATCTCTAGTAGTGCTTTGCCCAGCACCCGCAGCTGATGCACGCGTTTTACACACGTCCTCGTCGACTCCCGAAACACGACCTTTTCTTTGGCACGGCTGCAAGCAAGACTCCAGCCCTCCAGCCCTCCAGCCTCCAGCCTCCAGCCTCCAGCCCTCCACCCAAGCTCTTAGCAACCCTGCCGTGCTTGCGCCCGTTTGTGCAAATGCGTGGTCCTTGGCCCGCCTCGCACGCCCAACTGGATTAGCTGCCGACTCTGCACAAGCTGGGAATTGCGGGGGAAAAGACCCTGAACTGCTTTTCTTCAGCCTCAGCGTGACCTGCGTGCGTCTGCGTGCGCCTGCAAGCGCCGCTCCGCTCCCTGCTCCCATTGCGACTGTCCAGCGCCCGTCAACTGTCAAGCTCGCCAGCCATGGCCCACCACGAGACAGCCCGAGATGCCCCGGGCGTGGGAGGCTACTCGCGCTTTGAGCTCGAGCTCGAGGTCCGCAATTCCCCCATGCTGCCTCGTCATTAGCCCCTGTTTGACCTTCATTAACACACGCCTAGTTTGTCCAGTGCCTTGCCAATCCCGTCTATCTCAACTACCTGGCCCAGCAGAAGACGCTCGACAAGCCCGAATTCGTCGCCTACCTCGCCTACCTGCAGTACTTCAAAGACGCAAAGTACATCAGGTTCCTACAGTACGTCCCCGTCCCCGTCCACCGCCCCTCACACCGCCTGCTTACTGATGGTGTCGCTACAGCCACCCTGGCCCCACGCTGCGTGCGCTAGAACTGCTGCAGCAGGAGCGTTTCCGCCAGGACATCCTAGCCCCAGGCCTCATGGACAGACTCGTCATAGAGGGCCAGCGGCACGCGGTTCCAGCCAAGAAAGACTGAGTCTGTGAGCTAGCTTCCTCACTCAGTCCGACTGAGCAGCACGGAGCGAGTTGGTTCAATAGACCCGAGCTCGGTGCAAGCCTAAGATACGATGCTGCATCATCATCGTGAACTCACTCAATCCCTCTGTTCCCCTTCTTGGCGCACCGTGGTGTGGAAATACATTTAGAAAGTCCCTACGCACTAGGGTATTGATTATGTTAGACGCCATCGTCCGATGTTACACGGGACCTTTTGTCGTATTCGTATCATGCAGTGACAGTGACGTCGTCATTTATATCGTTCCCTCTGGCAACCACAAGTAACCCAACCAGCGGACACGTCCGATGCAACTCTGCACCTCGGCACTCCCATGCGTAATTACTTTCCCAAGGTTCCATGGTTGGCGGGTCTCGTGCACCACGTCCACGTGACGCCTCGATCGGCTCCAGTTGCCCCGCCGCGCGCTATTGCATCACAGCGCAGAGCTACCAACAGGGTGCTTGGAAAGGTTGCCGACACAGTGCTCACACTTCTCTTGGTAATATTCCACCATGCGCTCCGTATCTGAAGCTGAGTGAGTGATGCTTGCACTTGTACATGGTCCCAATCCTAACGTCGCACAGGAAACACTGGCGGCAGCTCGACGACTTCCACTCCCTGACCAACCTGAAGATTCACGTATCCGCGCACAAGGAACCCCCCCCCCCCCCCCCTATCGCTCGCTCACGCCAAGGCTAGATCTTTCTCGTCTTCAAGACGCTTGACCGCTCGTCATGGCCTACCTACCTCAGCCATGCGCGCAAGACATACGAGTCTCTGCGGTCACACTATCTCCGCGCCATACAAAACCCTGATGAATTCGATTCCTCGGTTGATCCATTGAGCGAGCTATCAGAGGTGTGTACACCCACGACTGGCCGCCGCCATCAGACACGTCGCTTTATTGACAAGTACTAAGCCTTAAAAGTCACCATGGGTAGCTCTCCGCGCCGACGAAGAACTCCGTGCCGAGATATTCCAAGACATTGAGCGATGTATGCCAGACAATGTATACTTCCGTCAGCCCGCGACTCAGAACATGATGTTGGACATACTGTTCGTGTGGTGCAAGATGCATCCTGACACAGGATACCGCCAAGGCATGCACGAGATACTTGCTCCCTTGCTGTGGGTTGTGGAACGAGATGCGATCGACTTGGCCGACCAGAAAACGGGCGCTATTGACCACACTCTGGCCGAGATGCTGGACTCTGAGTACATTGAGCACGACACGCACATGCTATTCTCCATCATCATGCAGACGGCCAAGTCCTTCTACGCGCCGGCCGAAAGTGGTTCTACCAACAAGGATACACCAATGCTTGCACGAAGTTCCAGGATATTCGAAAGCAGTTTACCAAAGGTGGACCCTGAACTCCATACCCATCTCGTGAAGCTTGAAATTGTGCCTCAGATATTCCTTCTGTAAGTTACCACATGCACCTGTGCCAGACTCTTCTAACATACAGTAGACGCTGGATACGCCTTCTATTCGGACGAGAGTTCTCCCTTGATGCCGTATTCGACATGTGGGACGCCCTGTTCGCGATAGACTCTACGCTAGAGCTCGTCGACATGATTTCAATAGCTATGCTGTTACGCATACGGTGGGAGCTGATGGCAGCTGACACAAATGAAGCCTTTGCACTTCTGCTGAGATATCCTGAGCCAGCTACACCCCCATACACATTGATCAAGGACGCACTGTACCTCCGCGATCACCTTACTCCACTCGGTGGTGCAGAAATCATTACGCGATATGGCAAGCAAGCGCCTATCATTGAGCCTGAGTCAAGATCAAACGCCCGCGAACCGTCACCGTCGCCTTCATTCGTCTCCAGTCGAACGCGGCACAGCATAGGGCCCCCAAGGAGTTTCGCGACCCAACAGGGCGCTGGCTTTGAGGCCTTGATACAAGGTGCTGCAAAAAACGTGCTGGACCGTGGATCGCAGTGGGGTGTAGGCAAAGCTCTACGGGATGCAGTGGGTGAAGTGAAGAAGAATGTTGAAGCTTACCAGTCAGCGACGAACTCCGGGCAGTCGACACCGCGCTCTGGAGGGAGAGAGTTCCGAAAGCCTGGTCAACTAGGTACAGCCGCTGCCAACGGGCGACCATCCCTTGAAAGGGTACATTCAGCCAGCACCTTCAAGAAGCTGGAAGAGCTGGATCGCAGGAACAAGAGCTTAGCCAAGATGTTAGAAGTTGCTGTTAGCGACTTGTGGGAATACCACAGGGAGCGTGATGAGGCGCAAAAGACAAAAGACGACGACGAAATGGGAAAGGAGGCCATGGAAGCACTCAGTCTTGCCATCGCCAAAGTGCAATTCGTACAAGTGTATCTCGACGACTCTTCGTTACCACTTCCCGTCGACGAAGTAACGGAACAAGCTTCGACTGCACAGGCCGCCATCAGTTTAGCTTCTCCGACTCCTCAATCTCCGGTATCATTGGGACAAGCCTCTAGTGTTCCACCTATCTCCTTGAGCACGACATCTCAGTCGATGACCCCGTTAACGACCACTTCCAAGAACTCTACCCCTCTGAGCTCCCGTCCGACATCACCGCCCGCCCGCACATTGTCACCCCCATCACGTCCGCATCTCACATCCTCGAATTTCTCCTGGATGTTGGGTCAAGATTCAGCATCCTCAAACTTTGCTTCTGGTGCCGCCCACTCGACCTTCTCATCTGATGAGAAAAGACGCATGAAGGGCAAAGGCTTCCTGTTCGGAGATGACGAGGATGGTGAGGGCAGTACCAAGGATGGAAAGAGAGCAAATGTCAATAACAAAGGTGGAGCCAAGGGCAGCAAGAACGCAAAGGGGAAGCACACGGTAGAGAACGAGGTGGAAGAGGAGGTGATCGATCTCGCCAATATGGAAAAAAGAGGCGTGATCTGAACGTATCCCGCACATGGAATCCGACTGTCACAGCCGCATGAGCGATCTGGAAGGCTACGCAAGAGCTTCGATTTTTAATAATGTGTCTGACCGCTTACGTTGGATGTTCACAATACGTCTATCCTTTCATATTAGATCTTTACCAAACGTAGGTTACAACTCAACGTCATTCGTCTGGATAAAAGACAAAGTCCACAAGACACAATATCGCAACGATGTCGCATTCGCATGTTCTAGGGTATTTACGTCGTGTGCATACAATCCGGTGGCACATGCACCGCCCACACCCCACCCGGCAAGCTCACACACTAGTTCCCACGTAACCTGCTCAAATCTGGTTACCTGCTTGCGCCAACACCTCATCGAGCCGCTGGTTTTGCCACCACAACCACTTCCTACATCACTTGCTTTCCATGATTTGCCGATGACCCGCCTAAATAGCAGACTTGGAAAAGAGCCCGAGCCATAGCGTACGATCTATTGGTAAGTGCGGCTATCGGTGTCTCATATTTGGTTCCGGAAGTGGTATGTCACCGAACCCTGGAATATAAAAGGCCTGCCCCGCTTCTGCCCCTCCTGCTGTCTCTTTCTCCAGCAAACAATCAAAATAACAGAACGCTACCACTCTTTCACTTACACATAATCCAGACTTTCAACCTCTTCCAACACGCATCAAAATGAAGGGCGGCTGCGGAAACACTGGATGCACTTGCGCCGACTGCGGCTGCGCACCGGGAGCTTGCAACTGCAACTGTACGTCCCTTCGCCCCTCTTCTAAACCAGCCTTTGCGACGCATCGGCCGGCATGTCTCGCATTGTAATCTCGTTACTAATGATTGGTGTGCAGAAACTCTTCCTCTTGACAACCCATCTTCGCAATGCGGCACGACGGCTTTCGATTCGACGCCTGTCCTTTACACCTAACGATTTCACATTGAAGTACGACACGAGCGACCGTAACGGCACCGGCTATCACACTATCATTGAACAAACGAAACACGGCCATGGTCTGGAAACATAGGGCGCAGATATGAGCAAATAATCAAAACACATGGCTTCCTTTGGCAGGATTCACTTGAAACTACTTGCGTGCTTGACATACCGTGATGCTTGGCGCGACAAACAGCAGCAGCAACAACAATAATATGCCGACCCTGATGTCTATGTAACTTTGTGTGCGTGCATTTCAGTCTTTGCTTCTTGACCTCTTCTCTTGCCCATTTCCTCGCAGTTATAGATAGATACTTGCCTCGTCCACTATTCATCTATTTATCCTACCTTGTTTTTCAACTTCAACTTTACCACGTTGCGTCCGCTCATACGTCTACCTTTTTTTTTTCCTCTCCCTTTTCATCACGTGTAAGAACGAGAGAGAGAGAGAGAGAGAGAGAGAGAGAGAGAGAGAGAGAGAGAGAGAGAGAGAGAAGGTTTGACAAGGTTTGACAAGGTTTCATGCAGCACTCATGTGCTGTGCGCCCCCTTCTCCACCGTTCTGATTGGATGACGACGACTTGAGGCGCGGGATAAAAGTAGTAGGGTGGCATTGAAACTGGAAGGATACCGGGGCTAGTAGGTTGTAATAGTATCTCACTTGTTTGTTTGTTTGTTTTTCCTTTTCTTTCTTTGTGGATGAACGAGATGGGGGGGGGGGAATGGTTGTGGTGATTTTTTTTCTCGTAGCGTGGGGAGTACTTTTGTGGAAGCATCAAAGTAAGAATGAGAAATGGATGGACTATACTGGCTTTGTGGGAAACAAGAGGTGGTTATCGCATGCCCCGTATACCTCTGTAATTTTTGTGCGTGAGTCTTGTTTGTCTGGGTTTGGAAGCATTTTATCAAAATCCGATATTGGTAAAACGTTTGAACAGTTCCTGCTATCTTATTGCTAGTTTCAAATAAAAAAAGACATGTGGAGAAGATTCATCAGAAGAACCACGTCATAGGTTACGAGCTCAGCACCTGAGGAGAAAACTATTGTTCCAAGAATAAGTTTTACTAGTCATTCAACCCATCTTACAACAGAATGCCCAAAAAAAAGTTTGGGTATCAATACAAAAACACGGGAGACAATCCAACAACTACCCCAAATACAAAGGCCCTAGAAACGCCATCTGAACGCACGCATGCGTCAGAACTGGGCAGTGAGATTGAGTCCCGTGTCTAACAGAAACTCAATTCATCTTCACTGCCATCGTCGCTGTCTGCTACTGTGTCTTGGCCTGCCTTCCACCTCTGTTTGCGTGATAGAATGACCGGACGGACTTTTGTTCGTTTACTGAGTTGGGGACGAGGACGAGCGGGCGTCTTGCCGAGTTCGTCCCGTTCGGATGTGTCGTCGTCGTAGTAGTAGTCAATGGGAACGGTCTGGCGGGAGCGATGTGTGCGAGTGTGCTCCGATGAGCGGGTTTTTGTTTGGACGGCCTTGGTGTCTACCCTCTTTACCAACACTGACGAGTTTTCCGAGTCTTCCGAGTCGTCCAACTCCTCACAAGACGTCTTTGCGTCACTTTCGCTGACCTCGAGCGCTGGCTCCGCATAGATCGGTCTCGTTAGATCACGCAGTCCGCTTCCAAGTGAGGTCCTGGACCGTTGTGTGCACAATTGAGAAGTGGGTGCTTTGGACTTCAGTCGCGAGCGCTGAGATCGCCTCTGGCCGTCTTGGTTCTCCTCCGGGAGTTCAAAGTAGTAATTGAACGGTGGGATATCGGGAGGCGTTATTTGGATTCGCTTCGTAGGTATGACGACCTTCGGTGATGGTGCGCGAGTTCGTTTCCCAAGTGAAGACGTGGAAGTTCGCGATTTCTTCTTGATAGGCGATGACTGTGGGATTTGGCTGTCGTTGTAGTCAAAGCTTGTGATTTCCCACGCCGGGGTGTCTGGTATGCCACTTGGAAGACCACCTTCAATATCAGACGCTTCTGTCTTATCGTCTTCTGACTGCACAGGGGTTGGTAAAAGTTCTAGCGCGCGAACTGGCTTTCTTGTGGAGCGATTGATGTTCTGCCTGACGAATGGTGTGCAAGTGACCCATTCACCAATGCCCTCCTCCCATCTAAAGCCACCACTGGTAATGGGTGATTCGTTCTTCTGTGGTGATTGCATAATCACCAGACGACCCTGTGTCTGCATCGTCTTCTCGATATTACGTACGTAGGTCATATGTTCAGCATCACCAGTGTTATGAGCAAACTCCCTTGCTGATTCCAATGCGAGTCGCTTCAGCGTCCATAATCTGTGGGGTAGTCTCCAACCAGAGCTTTTCACCAGTGCTGTGACGAGTCGTTGTAGTTGGCCAAAACCGTCGTCCTTCCAGATGCGCCCCGTGCCGCGTGCGGTCGATGAGATTAAAGACGGAAGAGTTGCAAATGTCGATGCAAGATTGATATTGTTCGACGCATACTGGGCGGTTACCCAATTAATCTGTTTGATGGAGGTGGTGGAATCGAGCCATACCATCCCTGGATATCCACGGCCTTCAAGATGTATCAAAAATGAAGCAAAATGTATCCAGATAGCTCGCTGGGCCATAATTTGGAAATCATCTGTGTCTAATTCAAGGAGCCTGAGCTCATCTTGAATGTTTTCACGCGTAGATATAGTGATGGCAACCGCATCTAGCACCCATGTGATTCGTCGTACGATCTCTTGCCCTGTAGTGTCGTCTCGATTGCTGTTCACCAAAGCAATACTACACAGCAGCGTGAGCAGACTTGAGAAGGTAGTATCAAGCGCCTGTCGAAGTTCTTCTCGAGAGGATGGTGCGAATCGCCGTGATACAGAGCCAGGTGCTTTGACTTCCGACAGTCGCGCATCTGGTAGCCCCGTGCTTGCAGTTGTAACCGTCTCAAAGAATCGATAAGCACTTGGGAGCGTCCGATGGTTGTTTTCGGATATCGCTCGAACAATTCGATCCCACACCGGGCGCATAGAGTCGGTCGCAAGCCATTCCAGAGGCAGAAGCTCAAGCGCAATCATGTGTTCTATGAGGTCGTAGAGCAAGCGACAACGTCCTGTGTGGTGAACAAAGCTCTTCACAGAATGAAGGTAGGGTGATCTTTGAGGATCGAATAGGTCCGCTCCCGTGTTGATAGGTTTTGATACGGAATCGATGAGGGGAGCATAGGCTAGTAGCAACCTCTCGGCTTCATCCCATGAAGATGAGTTCAAACAATGCGTTACAAGAATCAACACATTGTGCAGACCAAGAACTTCATCCGTGATGGCCTCGCATATCAGTGCCGTGGCATGCGCTCGGGCAACGCACTTGAAAGGACGCCAGCCTTGACCGTGCTCTTGTTCGAACTGTGTTTCCAAATGTTCATATATCTCGTTTGCGACATCCCGGTCTTCCTCTTCCCCGTCTTCCTCAAGCCGGTCTAGCTTGGCAAAATGCTCCTCGAGCTCAATGTACGCTGGCAACTTTCTCAAGCAAGCGCCCATGAGCGACCTTGTGCCCTTCCAACTGGCTCCACCACCTATTGTAGTTGATTGTAGGATGTTCGCGTAGGCTTCGGATAGTCCTTGTGTGAGTTTGCGCATCTCACCAGGCACATGCATCGCGGGTGGGTTCATAGGAGCCAGAAGAGGGCCTTTAGTCTTTGAGTACTTGTGCAGCGGCGAAATTGGTATTTGTGGGCTACTGTGCAACTGCCCGCTCATCCTCGAAATCAGAGGCGTGAAGGCAATCTCGCCTGGCCGAGAAGTATTGGCATTGCAGGTACTGGAGCTACGTGTCTGGAAAGCCGGTGCCCTCCCTCGACCTCGGCCTCCGTATGTTGTCTTCTTGCCTGCCCCTGGCTTCGCGCCCGGTCGCCAGTCCGGATCTTTAGCCTTCTCGAAGCCCCGTGGCTTGTTCGCTGGCCGGGTAAAGTTGGTCGTTTTTTGTGGGGAACCTTTGATAGCAAAGGCAGAAGATACACTGCGTGTTTCGGCGCTTGTGGTACGTGGTCGCTCAAGCTCTTTGCGCAGCTTCGCAAGTTTGGATGAAAGCGGTCGCAGCAAGCGATTGCATCTGGACGTAGTCCAGGGCAGCGTGTCGTCGGTCGACATCGCTATAACTATATCGTCCAATGCATGTAGGAGCAATACTCGCGGGTAAATGTAGCTGTGATATGTTGTGCTAATGCTATGTGTGCATGTTGTCGTGTGGATGTTTGTTTGTTTGCTTGGCCAACATCGGCGGTCGGCGCTAAGGGCCAGCACGCGTTGTCTCCGCGTCCAAAGATTTCCTGCAACACGACTCCAGGCATGGATTTCAGACGATATTAATTGCCTGATGGATGATGGGACGTTGGTGTATGTTCCTTGTTTCCCACCATTAGGCACACCTTGAGAGAAGTCGTGGCAGTTGGACCCCATTGGTGTGTAATGACTTGTCTCTGTGCTTGTTCACTACATAGTTTGTGAGGGTCTGTAAGTGATGTGGTATCATCATGGTGGGTGGACGCGGTTCTCAGAGCGAGACTGCATGAAGAAAGCGCCCGAGAAACTCGAGCCTGATCTTGAGGCTTCTAGTTCTTGTGTAAGACAATTCTTTTACACATGGATCGACCTTCAACGTTACTTGAGACGTCCGAAATCTGTTCATTGACTGGCCACTTGTCATCTCGTGTCATCCTGCTAGGTTACCGGACACTAATAGAACGCGTGAGATTGCGTTGCGCGCCGGGGGCGAATAAGCAGTGAGACTGGTGGTTTGCGACAGCTGACGCCCACACGATGCGACAAGCTTACCCCAGCAGCACGGCACATACTTCTATGTCTCTAAACATGATAAAACACGCTTCCTGAAGCCACAAAAACCGATGAGTGTCATGGTAACCCTCCAGGAACGAGGGATGCTTTTTGCGTGAAAAGAGGCGGCGGTCCCTGTTAGATTCGCGTGTTTGTCGATCCAGGAACCGATCCGCATCGGAAGGATTTCATGCATTACCGGGTGCCTCATCCTCCTACTGGCCGGTAAGCGAAATAATGAGCGGCGAGCAAAACGAACCCAGGAGATTAAGAACGGCGCATCGAATCTGACAAGCGGTCAAAACACCGCTCAACAATATATTTGGCAGAGGCAGGAAATAACAAATAACGCTGGTTGCCAGGCTGTGCTTATCGACCAACACTGAAAGATGGCGATGAGGGGTGCGGAGGTCCAAAAACGAGGCGCCTGCTCCGAATCGCATGAACCATGGATAGCTGCGAACGCTTAAACTAGGTCCACAGCGCTTGCGTAGGCGTGTCGCATGTCAGGAAATGCGGAGGAATCGTGCGTTTGCACTTTAGTGTAGGAAGATGAAAGGTGCCTATCCTTGAAACGCAGTACTAGTGATCGTTGTCTAAGTTTCGAGATCGTGGGCCTGTACGGACTTGTTCATCTGTTTGAAACAAGAGCTATCAGAGAATTCCTCAGCGGTTGCAGTGACACGCCTGGGTCAGCAAGAGTAAGCACGAAGCTGTCAGTCGTGTCCTTTTCCGGCAGCTCCAGCAGGGAGTGTCTTCGACCCGTGTTTTGCAGCTGCTGTACATAGTACTGTAGAATGTTCCGGACCAAGTCATTCTCGAAGCCATCGAACTCGGACGAAGTTTGCTTTTTCAATATTGCATGCTGTAGTAGGATGCAGGACGGGTCCAGGCTAAAGTGTCAAGACAACCGTAGGTTCTAACCGTGCGCGCGATGAGTACACTGGATGCATGGTGGCATTGCCGTTGAATTTACCGTGGATCATAGCAGCCGTTCTAAGGTGCGTGGCGTTGACCATGCGTAATTTGTAGAAATCGTCGACAGTACGCTAGAATAGCAGCTGATCTGGTTGGTGTTACCGCAGACGCTGCACGAAGAACTGCGCACTCAAAGTCAGCACGCACGTCACACAAGATGGAGATTGTGGCAAAGCTCTAGACCCACCTCTGTAGACGAGTGGTCCTGGAAGAAATGCGGGTCCTGTACAAAAGGGTGTGGAGAAACGACGGTACTCTCGAACCTAGGGCTCGTGACGAACTGCCTCGGATTCTGGCCGTATAGAGTCTATCAACCTTCATCATGGGTACTATGGTAGGGTTGCTGAGACAGTCGGCCCGAAGTGGATTGGCCACTTCCAAGGACTGGGCTCCGGGGCAGTGGTGAAAATGGGCAGTTGAAGTCTCCGGAAGGCGGGACATTGACACGGCCGGTGATGCAATACGTGGGTGGAAATAGTGTTCCAGGCTGTCGTGACGGCTGCTCCAGCCAGCGGGGAGGCCTAACACACGGCCGTCCTGGGCCAATACGAAGCGCTGCGGAGACGGTGAAGTCGCGGAGAGATGATGAAGGGCCGCTGCAGGCGCGGCGGGGGGTGAATGGAGCATCCTTGTTTTACAAGCCGCTGGCCGTTCCGCAAACCACGGCCGCAGCTCAGCCCGGCAGGTGTTGTTTTGAGGCAGCCAGGCGACGATGACGCGGTGGATTTGTTCGGAGCTATGAAACGAGCTGTCTCTTGGGTGGCTCGCGTGTGGCGTGGCCTCTCCCGTTTCATCGCTTGGTGCCCGAATGGCAGGCTGCGCTACGGCGGCCGAGCGGGGCGACTACAGGCCCCACCCCTGCCCGCAGCGTCAGGCTCTCGCTCCAATCCTGCACCAGAGGCCGCGATAATCAAACCTAGGCATTGCTCCCCTTCTACCCACAAGCCCGCTCTTGCGTCGCCTTCCTCTTCTTCTCCCCTCCATCCTCACGCTCCTTCACCAACACAGTCACTCTTTTCCGCCTCGGTCCGCCCTGGTATTCACCTTCTCTTCGTCGCTCCCGCGTGCTAGTCCTCGCTCCCCCACCGGCTCTGCAGTATATCCCCTGGTTGGCGATTTTCCCTCGAGGCCCTATCACCGCAGCCAATTCCTCGTGCATAAACGGCTACACACAATCCGCAGCTGCGTGGTTGCTCTATCCCTGCTTGATTAACTCGCCCAATCTGGATTTCGTCAACACCACCTGCAACGTCAACTGAGCCTGCATTGCGCCTGCCGACAACCCTAGGCTCCTGCGCCTGAACCCAGTGATCCCAATCTACTATAGTGAAGCCCGTCACGTCGCACGACCACATCATCGCCACGATTCAAGAGAACGTCTACGGTGCTCCTCTCATCACCCATTCGGAACAAGTGCCGTTGTGCTTCTTCCCACCCACCCACCTACCACCCCCGTCTGTCGTTTGCTGGCCAAGACAGTCCGCTCTCTACATATCCACATCCCCACCTGGTATACCCGACCCTACCCTACCGTCCCAGCTCCTTAAGCACATCTTACAAGCTCCATCTCCCACGGTACGCAGACTGCTTGATCCAGCTCTCCCCCTGGACTTCTCGTCACCCTCCTCTCCGCCACGACCATGTCTCTCCCCCAAGTTATGAGCGGCCTCTCTAAGCGTGCGGGTCATGGTAAAGAAGACCCAGCTGCTGGTCTGGAAAACGTCGACGTTCAGCACTACCTCGGATACATCTGGTGGATCATCGTCGTTGTCTTCTTCCTCTACCAAGTCATCCTCTTCTTCGTCCGTTACATCCGTACCGTAACGTGTCTCAACAACGAGACCCAGAGATACTTTGCCGTTCCCAACCGGGCCTATGGATTGTTCAAGAAGCACTGCCTCGACGCGCCCCTGTTCCGCACCCGTCATCACCGCGAGTTCAAGCTCTCTTCCGCCATTGGTGTTGGAACCCTGCCCAGCCGTCTGCAGAGTTTCTTCCTAGTTGGCTACTTCGCTGTCAACATAGGCTTTTGTGTCTGGAAGATCGACTACAGCTCCTTTTCCTCGGGTGCTGGTGAACTCCTCAGCCGCTCCGGTATCATGGCTGTCATCAACATGATCCCACTGTTCTTACTTGCTGGTCGCAATAACCCCATCATCAAGCTCACCGGTATCTCCTTCGACACCATGAACCTCATCCACCGCTGGTTTGGACGAATTGTCATCCTCGAGGCAATTGCTCATACCGTATGCTGGACCGCCAACAAGGTTCATACTAGTAAGTTCTATCGAGCAAAGAATCGCAGAAATGCCGTACTAACAAACGTACAGAGGGCTGGGGTGCTGTGCAAGCATCCATTACCGGAAGCGAGTCCATCATGACTGGTTTCATTGTAAGTCGTTCAACATGTAACTAACTGTCGACAAATGCTAATCTCCACAGGGAACCGTTGCATTTGTATTCCTACTGATTCAGTCCCCATCGCCAGTGCGTCACTCCTTTTATGAGGTCTTCTTACACGGCCACATCGTCGGTGCTGCCATTGCGCTCGGCGCTGTATGGGTCCACCTTAAAGAGCGACCGCAACAGTTCATGCTCTATGGTGTACTTGCTCTCTGGGTCATGGAGCGCACCTGGCGATTCGTGCGCCTCGTCATGCGTAACGTTGGAAACGGTGGTACCGGTTGTGATGTTGAGGTTCTTCCTGGAGACGCCCTCCGCGTGACGGTCCGCATGGCTCGCCCGTGGAGGTTCCGCCCCGGTCAGCATGCATACCTGTATATTCCTTCTGTCGGACTATGGACCAACCACCCCTTCTCTGTCGCTTGGAGCGAGGAAGAAGAAGATCTCACCATTGCCTCCTCAGTCGGCGATGAAAAGGGTCTTCCCCTGGCCCGCCAGGACATTCTCGAGCACCACAAGACAAGCATGTCTTTCATCATCCGACGACGAACAGGTTTCACCGACAAGCTTTTCCAGAAAGCTGACTTATCTGCTGCCGGCAGATTCTCCACTTCGGCATATGTAGAGGGCCCATATGGTAAGTACCGAAGCTTGTTATCCCCAGATTCTGCACTATCGCGTAAATTACCCCAATCTAAACAATCCATGCTAACGTCACATTACAGGCGGTGAAGATCTCAGCTCTTATGGCACGGTCATGTTATGGGCTGCTGGTATTGGTATCACTCACCAGGTTCCTCACGTTCGTGATATCGTTGCTGGTTACGCAAACGGAACCGTCGCCACTCGTCGTCTCACCCTAGTCTGGATCATCCAGTCGCCCGAACACTTGGAATGGATCCGTACATGGATGACACAGATTCTGTCCATGCCACACCGCCGTGAAATTCTGAAGATCCTGCTCTTTGTAACCCGTCCCCGCAGCACCAAGGAGATCCACTCGCCATCCTCCAGCGTTCAAATGTTCCCTGGTCGCCCTAACGTTCAAGCCTTGGTCGACCAGGAGATGCAAGAGGGTATCGGTGCTGCTTGTGTCAGCACTTGCGGTACTGGTGGGTTGGCAGATGAGCTCCGTTGCTCTGTCCGCAACCGCGAGTCCCAGTGGAACGTTGACTTCCGCGAGGAGTCTTTCTCATGGTAAACGTGTCCCTGCTCTGTTTCATCTTCGGTCTCGTCATTTCGGTATACCCTATTGTCCATTGATCTCTAGCCTTGCAATCTATCATGTTTGGAAGGACCACTGTAGGATCTCATGAGGACATGCTTGCCATTACTTCGCTGTATACATTACATTTCGTTTCTCTACCGCATTGCTACCTGATTTGGTCTCTTTTTACACTCCTTGTATCTTATCCTGTGGTGGAAGCACGACGACAAGAAATTCTGGTGGGGCGCGCCTAGTCTTAGAGCAGCTCACGGCTAACTATCAATGTTATCACGTCACCACAATGGTAGTTACATTAAATGTTACGTTGAATGGTTGTCTTAAAAGGCTAAAGCTAACTCTTTTACTATTAAAGTAGAAATTAAGAATATAGCAGAAAGCAAAGAGTCTAAAGAATAATACTTTATTAGGCTAGTGAATAGGTTAAGACTACCTATGCCTAAGTGTAGGCTACGTTGTAGTCGCATAGACTAATGTTTATACATAGGGGTCACAAAAAAAAAGAAACTAACAAAGTTATTGTTCTTAAAGCTTTATATTTCTTTAAGTAGAAGGGCTATACTAAAAAGAGTTAGTGATTTGAAAAGCCCAGAACTTCCTCTTCGAGATACGCTGCTTAGTAAGCTGCTTAGTCAGCACGGCTGCCCCTGCAATTCCGCTCAAATTAAGAGAAAAAAAGTTAAAATAAATTTTTGTATAACTTTTTTTGAACGTATAAAAATTGCTAATAAAAAACTATATTTAATATAGTTACGTAAGCATTATGTACGCAGGTTATAAATAGTAGTATCTTGATTACTTATAGTATAATTAAAAGGTGTAAAAAATAGAGCTAGAGATCGTGTATTCTTCCTACCACTAGCTGAATCGGGGCTTAACAATCTTTTTGTATATAGGAATATCGCGGATAAGGGACTTATTTAAGATTTTTATAAACTTAGAAGTCTAGCTAGGTAGTTAAGTTATAAGATACTTAATAAATTTAAGTGTTCGTATAAGCAGTTTAAGTTAAACTAAATTAGATGCTAAGTAGATAGTAGCAAAAAATGTTTTTTCTATAAGAAAACCTAGAATAAGGAGATGTTTGCTGTAGAGGTTGCACGCTTTGTTTTAGCGCAGTATATTATATGCAAATTATTTGTATACAGTACTATTTAAAAGGTAAAAAGCAGTAAGTAAGACGTAGCAGCTTTATAAATATAAGGGGTAGCTTTAGGCAATAGTACTTGCTTCACACTACAGAAGATAGTGAGAGATAGCTCTAAATAATAACATGTGTATATTTTAAGCAATAATACCTGCTGGTATCCTTGTAGGTGAGGAGCCCCTTATAAGCACAATTACAGGTGGGCAAGCTAACGATAAGCAAGTTTAGCGGACCTAGTTAACACGCAACTATCTGTAATAGAGCCTCTTTCTCTAGTCTAGCGTCCTAATAGCCTTAAATTAACTCTCTAAACTGTATAAAAATAGTTTAATAAAAAGCGCGTGTTACTTGTAGCTTAAGTACTCTTAAAACGCGTATTACCTGTAGTTTAGGCGCGTAACAAGTTTTAGGCTTAAGTTTTTATAGCATTGTTGTAGTAATTTTTAAATTTGTTATTTGTTTCTTAAAATTTTTTAGAAGTAAAGGTAAGAGTGTATAATTATTATAGGTAGTTTATACAAGGTAATGTTTACTATAGTAATAAAAAATTTTTCTAGTATATTTTTTATAACTCTTGTCTTAATTAATATATTTAATACGTAACTTTAACGCACTTATTACGCAACTAAACAATAAGCTTTAATCTTTATTATAGTCTACTATCTAAATCCTAAGTATATTAAAAAGTTTTACTTATAAAATACTTAGCTATACAAGTTTAGTATACTTAATAAAGTTATTAATTTTATTACTTTATATACAACGTGCCTGCGCTGCGTATAAAATACTACTAAATAAAAAAAAATTTATAAAAAAACTAAGTATTATTATTACAACTTTTATACTAAAGGCAACTATAGTAGTTGTACTAAAGTAAGTTTTTTTATTTTGTTAACTATACTTTAGCTAATTTAAATAAGTTTTTAAAGCACTTAATAAGTGTTTAAATTATTTATACTATTTTTATACTTATTTAATACTATAGTTACTAATACTAATATTCTAAAAACTAACTTTACTATTATTACTACTAGCGTTAAGCTTATGTAATACTAGCGCTAATTTAACTTTAAGCTCTTTAATTACTACTATGTTACTACACACACTAGTACTCTATTAAAAGTACTTACTTAAGTACTAATATTTTTACTTTATTTTTTAAGCTTAATTTTAGTAGAGCAGCACTGTATAGTAGCTACTTTTAAATTAATTGCTAGTTATGCAGCTAAGATTGCTAGTCCTTTTAATAATAATAAAAATAATAATAAAAGCTTAGGCAACAATAACGTACTACTTCTTAGGCGCGCCCTAGGCGCAGGTAGCGCGCATAATAGTAGTGCTAGAAGTAGTAGTAATAATATAAGTAGTAATAATAAAGTTTACGCTAGTAGTAAGAAATTTTTTAATAAGAAGTAAAAGTAAATTATTTTTATACTTATAGTTTTGTTTATTTAAATACTTAATATGCACCTTAGGTGCGTAATAACAATACTTAGTATGTTTTTTTAGCGCGCTTAGAACGTAATAATCTTTGCTTATACTTATATTTCTTAATTAGTTCTTTTATATCTTTAAACTATAATGCTAGAGTCTAAGTATTTTATAATTTATTATAGCTTTTTTATTACAGCTAATACTCTTGCTAGCTATTTTTAATTTATTTCTTTAATATTTTTTTAACCTCTTAAATCTCTTTACTCTTAAGGCTAATTTTTAGTGCTTAAGTATTATTTTCTTAACTACTACATAATTTTTATTATTCTAGTAAGAAGACGTAAAAGACATTATAAATATAATAGTAAAGTAGTAGTTATAATTAGTAAGCTTGCGTTCTAACTACTTCTTGTACTTAGAATAGTTCTATAAACTTACTAGAAAGCTTCTTATTAAGTTAGTAGGCTTAGTTAATGTTTTTTGTACTAAGGCAAACTAAGTTTTTTTAATAAAAAATCTTTAGTTTATGTTTTTTATTATAGTATTAGCGTTAATATTCTTATACTACTAAAAGGTATTCTTTTGCTGTTGCACGTGCGCTATGCATGCGCTACACTTTGTTTATAGTGTCTAGTACCTCCCCTTCTAGCCTACTATCCTTAGGAGGCAACGTAAGTAATAAATACTTATTATATACTACGTAAAAAAGTGTTGTCTTTATTAATTTATAAATAGAGTTGTTATATGCAAATTATATAATTAGTAGAAGTAATACCTAATTATTTTATTTCTTTAAGGCGAATATCTTTAAGTATTGCTTTATTATCTAGTTTTAGTGTTTAGTTTACTTATTTGTCTGCAAGTAAAAGGCTGTACTTAGCCTACGCTTTACTTATAATTAGTAGTATATTTCTATTTAAAACGCTAAAGTAAAGATAAAACTGCAATTAAATATAATGCTTTTTTAAATTCTGTATTTTAAAATAATATATTTAAAATAAGATTTTATAAACTGTTTTATATTTTATATTTTTAATATAAGTATGTAAATTGCTAATTTTAAAAAGTAGTTAATAATTACAAAAATTATATTAAATACGCAACCTAAACTATTATTTTTTGCTAGTAGTAGCTTTGTTATAAAATTAAAGCTTACTTTCTTAAATATTTTATTAAAAACTAGTAATAGTAATAACTAACTATGTTTGCTGTATTTTAGAGCTTTGTTAGTATACTATATAGGTTTTTACGTAATTCTAAACATTATAGCCTAGCTCTAGCTAGTAATATAGCCTGCTAATAAGCTTATAAGTTCTACGTGCGCTAAAATAACCTGCTATACGCGTATTATAACTTTATAATAAATTTTTTTACCTAATAGCTTGTTCTAGTAAAACGTAAATTCTGCTTTTATATTTTAAAACTTCTTTATTATTAACGCGCTATACTTACGCGCTACTACTATTTTAAGTGCGTACTACTTGCATAAAGTCTACAACCTGCTATAAAGCAAAAGTGTTTTTTTATTATAACTAGCGCAGTTTATTTATTAGAGCTTTTAACTCTACTATTGCAGGCTTGCTACTAACTAATACTCTAGCTAGAGAGCGTAGTACGCATAGTATATACTTTATAGCACTAGTAGATTAGATACTCTTTATTTTATAAATATTAGCTATATACGTCTTATATGCGCTTTTCTAGCTGTGCTAAGTTATAAAACTTTCTATTTTACTATACTCTACTCTTGCTAGAAGTTTGTTCTATAGTATAGGTAATAATTAAGTTAACAACAAGTTCTCCTATTTGTAATCTACTTTTTTTAATAGTCTATTTACAAAGTTTATACGCTTTAGGTAGTATTTAACTTTAAAATTAAAAGCCTTTAAATACAGAGCTTAGCGTGCTTAACACTAGTTTAGCTTTTATACAGCGCGTAAAGAGCGCAGGTTATTATAATTAGTTAACACCTAAATAGTGTGTTAAGCGCTTTTTAAGTAGTGCCGCTATTTCTTAAAGCTCTATATAATAGCTAAAAGTTTAAAGTTATATACTTTATAGTTTAGCTTAGCGTTTTGTAGTTTTTGTAAGTAAAACGTAATAAAATACTACTTTTTATCTTTAAATAATTAAGATAATATGCTTAATATTTTAAAAGTTAAAGTATTTATTTTAATATAAATTGCACGTGTATCTTTAAAGTAACATAGAATAAGCGTATATATAAAGCGTTGCTTTAGCCTTGTAAAAGTAGTATATATATCCTTGTTCTAGTAGAACACCTGTTTCTCTTTTAAGATATTTATAAGAGGTGCTATTTCTATAGCATAGTTTTTAATAAAACGCTAATAAAAATTTATAAATTCTAAAAAGAACTACAGCTTCTTAATATTAGTAGGTATAAGCTATTACTTAATAGTAGCAACGCGCGCTAGATTTGCGCAAATACTGCTTTTTATAATAATAAATTTTAGAAAATAAACTTTGTTTAAAGCAAATATACACTTTTTAAGATTTATATATAACTTTACTCTTTATAAAGAGTTAAGTACAGTGCGTATAGCACGCTAGTGTAGTGCAATATTATTGTTGTAGGTGTAGATAAAGATATTATCTAAATAAACTACGTAGATGTAATTTAAGTGCTCTCTTAAAGCTTTATTAATATAAGCTTAAAAACTTGCTAGGGCATTTGTAAGCCTAAAAGGTATAACAAGATATTTAAAATGTCTATATTATATTTTAAAAGTAGTTTTCTACTTATCTTCTGCTTTAATTCTTAAATAATAGTAAGCGTTTTTAAAATCTAATATTGTGTAGTAGCATGCACCTAATAGGCAGTCTAATATCTCTCTAATTAGAGAAAGTAGGCAATAATCTTTTATTATAATAATGTTAAGGCCTTAATAGTCTACGCAAAGGCAAAGAGTTCTATCTTTTTTTAGTATAAATAGTATTAGTGCGCTTATAAGGCTAGTGCTGTAGTAAATCTATCTCTTATATAGTGCTTTTTTAATATATTTACAGAGCACTTAAAGCTTATAAAAAAAAAAAGTATAAAAAGGCCTATAAAAAGATTCTTTGCCTTGTTAAATAGAGATTACGTAATCTAAGCTTTTTAGCTATAAAAAAGTTTTAGTAGCTTTGTTATTAAAAACATTAGCGTAATTCTATAATATATTAGGTATACGCTGCACTTATGCTGCAAATATATTTAGTATATATACTTTAGGCTTAATACTTGCGCTGTTACCTTAAAGTACTTTTAGAAAGTAAGTTTTTAAATTTATAAGTCTTGCGTTTTTTAAAAATACTTTAGTAGCTACTAAGTTAATATTTACCTTTGTATATTTTTAACGCTACATCTACTTTTTATAGTTAATATAAATGCCTTTCTAGCTTAAAAAGGAGTTGCTAAGTAGTAGTAGTACTTTTTTTTTATTTATTTTATACGCAGTAACTTTTGTAATACGCTCTACGCTATTATTATTTATTAAGCGTAGCTAGAGCTTATATACTACATATATATTTTGCCTTTAAAGTCTAATCTAACTTAGGCAAAGTAGTTTTATATTCTAAATAAGTTTTAGATTTATTTCTATAGCTATTTTTTAACTAATAAAGCTAATATCTACTTATAGGTCTAAAATAACTTTAAGTTCTTTCTTTACTACAGTTACTAAACGTGCGTAGCACACGTACTACATCTTTAGTAGAATATTTATTAGCACGTGCTTTACTAACTTTAAGTTTATAGCAAGGCTTAACTTTTTTCTATTTAGTTTATATTAACTAGGACCTTGTTAGAGCTACTGCTTTAGTACTTATTAGCATAGTGTTTTTTTTTAGTACTTAAAGTATATAATATTATTACTATTTTTATACTTTTTAGGTGCGTTTAGTATAGTAGCTATAGAAAAGTATTTTTTTCTTTTCTTTATAAAAGTGCTCTAGTAGAGTAAATTATGCATAATAAGTGCTTTACGTTACTTAAGTATAAATTTAAGCGTAATAAAGTCTTCTCTAGTTATAGAAATTTAATAGTAGTTAGTAATTATATACTATAGTTTAGGCTTTAGTTTTACAAAAAAGTGCTAGACTCTTTATACCTTAGTATATGTTAAGAGTTAATTTTTAAAGATATTAAAATAAGTTATAAATAATTAAATAGTTTAATTCTTTTGCTATATAGCGTGCGTATACGTAGTTACTGCTTTAAAGCTATAGTTAATAAAGTTTAAAAGTAAATTAAGCACATATTACTTAAAGTAATTTTAAGTTAGTACTTCTTTCTTTACTTTAAAAAAATGCTTAAAGTAAGTATACTAAAGCTCTTAAGTATTTACTTTAAGATACTACATTACTTAAATTACTTTATTATTATTTTTTTTAAATTCTTGTAGTAGTAGCTAAAACGCTACTTTATAAGAATAAGTAAACTTACAATATTCTTTAAGAGTTTTACTTTAGTATTTAGCTAGGTCTTTAGGTTTTAGCGCATGTTATATATATATAGTAGGTATTACTTTAAGTGCGTTTTGCGCGCAGGATAATGTAGTTAGTAGTGTTAGTATATTTAAAATTCCTTTTTATTTAACTTTTTTTAGTTAAGCTACTTTTTCTTTTAACTTTTATAATAATTATAAGAATTAAAGTTTACTACGTTACTTCTTTATGGCATTAATGCGCTTCTTAAGCATTACAAGTGCGCCTTAAGTGTACTTCTTAGGCTCCTTAGGTGTGGCAGGCCTTAATAAAGTTTAAGGGGGATTAGAAAGTTAAAATATAGCAGGGCTCTAGCTTTCCTAATTGCCTTAACTGTTAGATCGCGTTAAAGGAGCTATCTCTAGACTATTAGCCTGTAGGAGGAGGTATTATTCTATAAAGGGTAGCTTCAGGCAATAGTACTTGCTTTATACTATAAAAGATAGTAAGAGATAGCTCTAAATAATAACACTGCTAGTATCCTCGCAGGTGAGGAGCCCCTTATAAGCACAATTACAGGTGGGCAAGCTAACGATAAGCGAGTTTGGCGGACCCAGTTAACACGCAACTATCCGTGACAATAAAGTATTGTAAGCTCCTACTACAGTCCGTACATGTTTTTTCCCTCTTTAATTATATTATGTTGCAATTCTATTACAATCCTACTGAAATCCTATAGCTAGCTATAGGCTGGCAATCACTGTTAGACACGTTTTAACTAGTGTTGTTTTTTAGTACCTTAGTAAATTTTTTTAACCCTAACTATCGCTTAATAGTCTAAGCTTTCCTTCTAGAACTTATCTACCTACTGTACAAATCTTATTAACTACATATAATCTTTTTTTGACTTTTGTGACTAATGAGTAGAGGGCAGCTGCTTTTTACTTTTCTAGAAAACACATTTTAACTACAACAACAACCACCACCTTTAATACCTTAAAAATAAATAGAGAATATTACTCAGTAAATTTATTATTATTAAAAGACTAAGTATTATTGCTGTAACTATTATATTAACGGCAACTATAGTAGTTATACTTAAGTAAGTCTTTTGTCTTATTAACTATACCTTAGCTAATCTAAATTAGGATAGAAAATCGATTTTTCAGACTCTGCTATATCTTGACCAATACTGGTTCATATCTAGAAATTTCTAGATCAATCTTTAGATCTCGCGTAACTGACATTTTTTGTGATACAAAGTTTTTTAATATCTCAGATACTAAAAATGTTATTTGACAACCTACGTTTTCGTGGGTTGTGGGTTAGGTTGCCCTAGATTTGCACTGTTTTCTCACTCTAGCCAGCGTAATATAAGAGTAACAAAAAAACCTTCTATAGCTGTTGTCTAGAGCTAAAGTCTAACTTTCCAACGAACTACAAATTCCTTAATTCGGACGAGTATTTGCCAAGATATTTGTTGACCCACACGAGGAACCCCGAGGCAATCCATTTACTAGCCTAATCTAAATAAGTGCTTATAGCACTTAATAGGCGTTTACATTATCTGTATTAACTCTACACTTATTATAACGTATTCTACTATCAAGAAGGCTACCCTATTAAAAGGGCTACTTTTTCTTAGCATTGCGAACATCACGTACAAGCAACAATGCCTTAACAACAGAACACAATACTAATCTAGTAAGAAAGTTAAATTACACTTGCTGTTTAGTCCTTTTTTATAAGTTAGTTTAAGACTATTTAACACGCTATAATAGCCTATAACGTACAACATTAGTATGTCTCTTAGCAGCTTTAAGAAATTACGTTTTAACTTAATATACAGCTTGATTGCTAAAAACTAACTATAACTCAAAAGTAAAAAATCGTATAATATATTCTTACCCTAAATTTATGAAAGTTTACCCCCTATTAATGTAAAATAGTAAATATAGTGAAGAAACTACTACGCGTATAAGGTAGCTAGCTTTTAAGTAAAAACTAGCTAAAGTAGTTTGTAACGCGTATAATTAAGCTTAAAATAGCTATTAATCAAGCGAAGAATAATTGAAGAATTTAGTAAAAAACTTTAGAGATTGTTAATACGAAGTTTAAGCTTATATGAGAATTATTCAAGAAGTATAAGGTTTATTTAAGTAATATCTATAACTTTAATAAAACTAAATTTTCAATGGACGTAATTAGCTTTATAAGGGTAGTAGTAGGCGTAGAGTATTACATAAACCTTACTTTTACTTAGCTAAGTATTTATAAGTAATTTATAGTTACTCAAAATATCTACGCTGTAAAATACGCTACTTTGCTATTTATTATTTATATAAAACGCGTCTATAACTCTAATTCATAATAAAAAGCAGGTATACGTAATAATTAGAAGCTTTTAGTATTAGAGAATAGCTAGACAATTAATAAGCTTAGCTTAGCGTAGTAAAAGCACTTTAATTAGTCTATAAAGACGCGTTAAGTAAATTTATATAAACTACTTATTTTTAATAGCTATAAAAGCTACCTTAACTAAGAATTTAAGAATTACTACCTTATATAAAGAAGTTTTACTCTTTATATACCTACTCATTTATTATACATACTTTAGTTACTCAATATTATGTACTTTTTATATTTTAAGTAGAAGTACTTTTGACGTATATAAGAATTAGCACGCTACTATATTTAGTATATTAATAAAAAGGACTTTTTTCTAGCCTTTCAAAACACGTATTTTTAAATATATTTATATCTAATAATTGTTAGAAGGCTTTTATAGTAGTAGAGGTGGTCCTTATTAATGTGTAGAAAGTTGTTAATTATCTTAATACAGAGGGGTGACAAAAAAAAAGAAATCAAAAAAGTTATTATTTTTAAAGCTTTATAATCCTATAAGTAGAAGAGCTATACTAGTAAGAGTTAGTGATTTGAAAAGCCAAGAGCTTCTTCTTTAAGATACAATGCTTAGTAAGCCGCTTAGCTAGCACAGTTAACCCTGCAATTTTGCTCAAATTAAGAGGGAAAAAAAAAGTTAAAATAAATTTTGGTATAACTTTTTTTGGAACGTGTAAAAATGGCTAATAAAAAACTATGTTTCGTAAGGTTACGTAAGAATTATGTAAGCAGGTTATAGAGAGCAGTATCTTAATTACTTTAAGTATAATTAAAAGGCATTAGGTATAGAGGTTGCGTATATAAGCGCTAATTACGTAATATATTAGTAAGCTTAAAGTATATTAAGTCTATTTACTCTTTGTAACTTAGTTTTTCTATAGCATCTTCTTTATAGCTTATAGTTTATCATATTTTAGATAGTAAGTTAATAGTATATATATATTATATAAGCTTATTACCTTAAATAGTAATATACTAGAGAATCTTTTTAAAAGTATTAGTAAGTACTTTAAATTAAATTATATACAAAAATAAGCCTTTTTACTTCCTTTTGCGCTTAAACTAGGCTGTTGTACTAAGATTCTTTACTATGTTTAAAAGCTACTGTAAGGGGTAGCTTTAAGCAATAGTACTTGCTTCACACTACAGAAGATAGTAAGAGATAGCTCTAAATAATAACGTGTGTATATTTTAAGTAATAATACCTGCCGGTATCTTTGTGTTACGAACCTAAAGAGAGGGAACACACTGACTATGTAGGAAGGATAGTGGCAGGAAGAGACCCTAGACAACCTAGACAAAGGGCAGACCTTTGCACACTAGTGGATAACGCCACCTCGCATCTAGCACGTGATCCTACAGTCTTGGCGGAGATTCTCTATAGGACAGGCCACGTGCGTCCTACAATGTACTATAGAGTCCTACAATGTCTTACTTATAAGACAACATAAAACGTATAAAACAATATAACACTCTTTTAAGTATATAGCATAGGCAATAAACTCTTATAGTTTATTATATTTAACTTTAAGTGTAATCTAAAGATTACCTAATTCTTAACCTCTCTGTGTTATTATATTATTTTACTAAACGTGCTAACACAACTACCTATGCTATTATATTAATTTACTAATTATGCTAGTACAACCCCTATTTATTGCACTTACTTATTTTAAGAGAACTAACACAAATTATCTATAGACAATTTTTACACTTTAAACACCTTTAAAATAAGTAATACTGCTATAGACACCCCTGCTAACATCCTAACTACAGAAATAACTACGCAAGCTAACAAGCCTAACACCTACTATAGTAACTACAACAAACTTAAGGCATAGCTACTCTAAGTTAATAGATACTTCTATATTAAAGAGACTAAAATTAATAATAATAACGTAGTTGTATAGGCCTCTACATTCTTATAAGGAGCTACTAAAAAATAGGCTAACTTTATTTTTTATTAATATATAGACATAACTGTTAATAATAATACTAATAAAGCACTTGTTAAAGACTAGGATTATTTTAAAATAAAAATAAAAAAGATATTCTTACCTTTTAAGAAATCTATAGTAGTAGAACAAAAAATCTAAAAGTTGCGATAAACGCGCTCTACAGCTAATTATATAATAAAGTTTTAGTAGTACTAAATAGTTATTAAATAGGATAATAACACTTTAATATAAATATACTAATAAGGTCTTAAACTAGCTGTACGTGTAGAACTTATGCAAAGCAGAGCTACTCTTAATATACTTAATAAACTTATAGCTAAAGCTATTTAAGTAGACAACGACCTCTATAAGCTAAAGTTAGAAAAATAACTATTTACATAAGGAAATTATATACCTAGAGCTATAGACACTTAACTCTGTTAAACATTTTAACGTCTATACCCTAACTAAAGTTAATAATAAAACTACACCTCTAAAATCCTAAAACACTATATAACTAATAGCTATAAGCCTATACACCTTAATAACCTTAACAAGAGACTCTAGAAGGGCAAGTTTTAGCACAACAAGAACAGCAAGAAAAAAATTACTTACTATATATATAGTAAAAAAGGTTACATAAAGCAGGACTACTAGAGCTAAAGCAAAGTAACGTAATAGTTAAATATCCTTTACTATGTAGTACTTAGTAACAATTTAGAGAAGAAATAAAATATTATTACTTAACCTACTATTATAGTCTAAGAACAGGACTAGGCAAATATTAATAGTCTAGATAACCTTCTTATAATTACCTTAGAGAAAACCTTAGACAACAACGTCTCTAAGATAATGCTTAATAAAAAAATAAAAGCGACCTCTGCTAACTAAACTAAGCATAGAAAGATAGCTAGGTTCTAAGAAACCTACTAGCCCTCTACACCTGTTACATAGGAAGAACTAATAGCCTATAACTAGAGAAATTTACTACTAGCTATACGGAAGTACTACACTACACTAGACAAGCAAAATATTAATATATAAGTACTACTACTTTTAGAAACACAATACTTAAACAACTTAGCTAAAAAAATTAATATTCTACTAAAGCAGCTTAGATAACCTAAAGAAATCTTTACAGAACTATGTAGAGAAATATTAACAAAATACTACTAGTATACTAATTTACTAAAAGAACTATAGAAGAAAGAAATTACTTTAGCAGCTACTATTAATAAAGCCTTATATAATAACTTTGTATAAAAATAGACCTAAAATGCTAAGGCATCCTAGAATAAACTAACGCATTAACTTTTAGATTAAAAAAAAAAGAAGATTTACAAAGAACTTTAGGCGACACGCTAAAAGTGTAGAACTTAGAACAATAGCCGCGCTACTAATATGTATTATTAGATAAACCTGCGCAATCTAGAACACGCAAGGTACTTCTAGATAGCATGTATATATAATAGCTGCACTATACATTATTTAGACAAGTATAAATTAAAATAGTTTCTTAAGAAACTAAAGGGAATACTTTAATACTAATACTTATAGTATAACTGCTCTAACAATAAATGTGTAGTATACTTATAAAACAAATAATATAGCTTATACTTCTATAAATATAATAATCTAGAAAAGACTTTATAAATGTATATAACGCAGTAGAAAGATTACAAGGATAAAACCTATATATAAAAGTGTAACTAGCCCTTATAGTACACGTGCCTTAATATTAAATGCAAACTATATATAGTTGCTAAGAAGTTTTATAAATTTAGTATATAGTCTTTTTTAGACAAACGCCCTAAACACCTAGAACTACTAAAGTAATAAACGCAATTAACTTTCTAAGCCTTCTTAAGCTACTAGTAAAGCTTAACAGACATTAAATAATAGTATTAGTAGATTTTAGCTCCTAAGCTAACTTTATTTCTTCTTAAGTAGTGCAAGTAGCAGGCTTATAAATACTAAAGAAATAAGAACTTTACTTACTACATGTTATAAACAGTTAGCCTATGCTAGGCAAGACAACTGTTACGCATAAGGTTAATAAGGTAACGCTTAGTATCTAGAAATATAAAAAAGAATTAGACTTAAACATTTTTAGATTAGCTACCTATAATATTATATTAAGAATTCTTTAGTTATAAAAACATAACCTGTAGATTAACTAGAAGTTAAAGAAGTTCTTATTTAAGTGCTGTAGATTAGACGTAACTACAAGCTAGCCTACGCATTTAACAACTATAATAGTAAATAAATAAAAAATTTACAATATTGCTAAGGGATAGCAAACTTTAACTAAAAACAGCCTTATAACACAAAGGTTTAACTTAACAAACACTAGTAGGGCACCTCTAAGTTATAAAGTTAGAGTTTTAGAGTAACGTATAACTTTAGATATTTTAAAAGAGTATAAAGAATTTTAGCACCTTTTTATAAAAGTAGTAGACAATAAAGCTTTACTAAAACACTAACCTTAGAACTATAAAATTGTCCTAGAAGAAAAGAAGACTCTACTCTTTAGGCTAATTTATTAACTATTAAAGATAAAACTTAAGAAACTAAGGACTAAGCTAAATAAAGATCTAAAGAAAGAATATATTAAACTTTTAATATTACTAGCAGGATTTCTTATACTCTTTGTACTAAAAAAGAATAGGCTACTATAAATATACGTTAACTACTAAAAACTTAATAATATTATAGTAAAGAATTAATACTTATTACTAA
>WBOK01000554.1:0-31886 GCA_009289805.1 Alternaria gansuensis | reverse complement strand
AGTATAGAGCGCCAAATTCAGAGTAACGCGTTGTGGTGGGGTGGCCGAGAAGTATATGTGGCCGAAAAGTATATGGCCGAGCTTAAATCTTAACCTAAAAGACTTTTTTTAAGTATAAAATTAAGGGCCTACTTAAGGCTCTAACTAATAAAAAAACGCGCAAAAGATAAAGTAAGCCTTTCCTACTTTAGGAGCCTAAAAAGTACTAAGGTAGAGCTGTAGTCTAGTTTTTAAAGAAGGTAAAAGAGGCACGTAATTACTAACAACTCTAAGAGCGTAGAGAGGAGTAGGTATAATTCTAAAAAGCTAAGATAAATAGGCATTATAAGGAGACAAGGCAGGCAAAGGCAAAGAAGAAAGAAATAAGGTAATAAGTAAAGGCTGTAGCTTACTTAGTAAGAGAGAAAAAGAAGGCTAAAAGGGCTGCTAAATAAGCCTTTAGGGCAGCTGCTTGCAGGGCTGCAAAACAACTCTAATAATCTATAAAAACTTCTTAAAAGAGTAAGAAGAGCAGCTTTAAGGCTCTTAAAAAGGTTACTTAAAAAAAGGCCTATTATAAGCTCTATAGGTAGTAGAGAGCCTCAAGGTAGTGTTACAGCTTTACTAGCGTCTACCTCGCGCATAAGGCGCGCGATTAAAACTCTAACTTAATTTCTATAGCTATATATATTACTTGAGCCCTATAGATCTTAATACTTAAATATCTCGCCATAGTAGCTATTGTGTGAGGCTCTACAGCCTCAAGTTTAGTAGTGGTTTTGCTGTTCAAACCGCGCGTTACGCGGTCATGCGCGTTAGGTAGGTACGCCGTCAACCTCGGTACGTCACATTGCACACCCGCTCAATCTGAAATTTTCATTTCTTGCCCTCTTACACGACGCCCACGAACCTAATGCACACCTTCCATTTTGAAAATTTAATTGCCGCCATCTCCACATTCCGGTTTGATGGCAAAATACCAATCCTCGACGAACGGCACTGGGATGGTGGCCAGTGTCGCATCTTTAAGGTAGACTTTTCAAACAGAGAAAGCTGGTCTATACGCATCCTAATCCACGTACAAAGCGAGTCCTTAGACACTATCATCAACATACTCAAAGGCGAGCAATGCATCCTTCAAGAGCTTAGCAGAGTAGGCTTTTCTTAGGCTCTAAAATACTATAGATCTAGCCTCACATTTATTAACCTAGTAGGCTTTTTATTTATGGTGCTGTCATGGATTGAAGGCCCACCTCTTGTCTAGACACCTACTGACCCACCAAGGCCTGTTCGGGATAAAGTACTCAATTAAGTTGCTAAGATACAAATAGCACTCATTAAGTGCACAAAAGAAAGCAGTGTGTCTAGGGCTATTCTTTAAGCAAATTTTAACTAACAATCGCAGAGGGTACTGCTATACAGTACTTTTCACGTTTAGTAGCTAACAGGTTATGCCGAGTTCGCAATGGCAACTTTCCTGGTATTACTGTGCAGGACTGTTTTAACTAAGAAAAGCTACTTAACCAGGTGCTTTACCCTGAACTAGAAGACGCGCTATTTGCTATAGATTATGGTGATCTAGTACTACTAAATATAATCGTCAACTTAAATTACAAAGTAACTAAATAATTAGGTATTAAGTCTATATATATTAGCTTATGTTGCTTACTATAAAAGAATTATTAACTGGGGATTTGCTTTAACAATTCTAGTTTAATTAGCCGGCTGCTTGCCACAATTTCTGCAGCTACCTAACTTTGTCCTGCCCCTAAATCTAACTCTCTAGGAAGATAAAAAGGCTTATACTACTACGCTTAAGTCTTAAGCTTTATAAGTTTTACTTTAGATGTTACTTATCCTTTTATTTTAAGATGTTAATTTTTGTTATTATGTTCTAAAGTTAGTAATTAGCAAGGGCATGCATCTTTTGCTAGCACGTGTAGGATAGAATCTTCTTGACAATAAGAAACAGCTATAGACCTAAACAAATAAGGGGCTTGCGATGTAGGGCAGCCTAGTGCAGCTATAGGAGGACAACTTTTAAAGAAGCAGATCTAAGCACGTGTGTTTTGGCCTTATAACTTGCTTTACTATTTTGCTTTTTGCACTACTGTACTGTAGTATAAAATACGCTGTAGCTAATTAAACTAGCGATTAACACTATATTGCCAGCACGAGTGTACACAATTAAGATGTCTAAGCGAGCTCCCTCCGCTAGCACTATAACTATTACAAATGTAAGCGCTTAAGATGCCCTATAAACATTACTACAGCTAGCTAGTTATCCTTCTTCTAGCAGATATAATAATTAGATTTAAATATTATTTAAGACGCCTGCTATTGTGCCTAACACTAGAGTGCAGCGTTAATATAGAAACAACAGCTGTAAAGCTAGCTAAATGTCTATTACATACAGGCGTTAAGGAGATTGTAGGAATTATAAGTAAAAGGCTGTAGCCACTAACTTAGTGTAGAGGTAGGCTTAGAGCTTAAAGCTTAGACTTAAGCTACTAGATGCTGTGCGCCTTGCCTTGCGCCTCCTTAACTGTTTATAAGCATTAAAGCTGTCAAAACTAAGAAAAAGGCTGTAGTGTGTTTAGCAATAAAGACCTTTTTAGCTGCTAATAATGTTTTAGGTATGTAAAAGGTGCCCTACTATTTAATTCCTAGCAGCTTGTATCACGAACACTAAACTAGAGGAAGTATCATTAGCCTTAAACTACTACTATTCTGTACCTACGCTTATAAAGCGCTATCTGTCAAACTTCAACTTAGATTCTACGCCCCTTCTAGCAACACCAGCAGCTAAACGCCCTAGATACCTTCCCTTTACGCGGGACGCTCTCTCTAAGATCTAAGTGCCGCAATCTAAGAGCGCTGCGTCTGTTCTCCTCCAGGTTAGCGCATGCACCTATAATAAGAAAATAAATTTAAACTTTAAACTAGTAGCACTCGCGTCTGCACTCTCTAACATTGTGACCAGTAAAGGCGTAATTATAAATACTAAGCCCCGTTAAGAAGCTACTACATGCTGCTACTCCTAAATACTGTAATAAAATTATAAAGCTGGCTCTAGTCTTTATTAAGCGTAACCCTAAATTGCATGCATATGTTGCTGCAAGTGTTAAATAAGTCTAGGAAATACGTATAACAGGGCATGCAAGCAGGCAAAAGGGTAAACAAGACACATTAAGAGACGCAAACTAAGCTACTCTTGCTAAGATGTATACAACCTAATGTTAGTCGCTTGCTAGCAACTGCTATAGCAAGAGTGAATAGCAAAGCTGTATCTACTTAATCCTAATAAATTTACTTAGCAAGCGCTAGTCGCCTGTATTAAACATAAGCGCTTTTAAAATGCGTAAGTCTATTACTAACACTTTTATATTAAGGCCTAACACAGCAAAGCTTAGAAAAAATATCTAAAGCCCGCTGCTATATAATTGCCTACTTTAGGTGCTAGGCAATCTTTTCCTATTATCTTCTTACTATCTCTATCTGCGGCCCTCGGCTAATATTCTTTACTAACTGCTACACCCTACTAGGATAACCTGTCTACTAGCAGCGCCGTTTCTACAACAACATGTAAAAATTTTACAGATAATAGCTTATATATCCTAACGCCTAAACTTAATATTACTGTAGGTCTCGCATTAGACTGTATTACAAAAGCCCTTAACCTCTTCTTAGACATCCTTCTGCTTTTGCAGATTAATCTAAGCAACCCGCAACTTTTTGTTAGCAATCTACAACAAGTCTTGCTTAGCCTTTAGTTTCCTATCTTAATTGTTAAAGTTAAGAGTTTAAATATAGGCAGCAACCTTATACACGCGCAGAACTAAGCTGCAGTAGCCGCAGCATTAGCTCTTAATATTCTAAGCAATCTAGATGCGCTTAACCCTAATTTTAATGTTAATACTAAACTTACTAGGCCTACTATTGTCTTTTCTCTCGCAACTAAATGGCCTATGCACGAACTATAAGTACACTATTAAACTAGAAACGAATATTACATGTCCTGTCTAGAGTCTTAGCGCACTACGCTGCCCAGTTATTTAGAAAAGCTCATTAAGTGTTTAGGACAAATAATAGAGTAGAGGGCAGGCAATTTTAGAGAGTATATTATTAGCAGAGTAGGCACGTTGTAGATAAGTATATGTAGACCTAAAGAGCCTATGTTGCTGTAATTAGCCCTAGGGTGACTTAAGCTTCTAGTAGCAAGCTCCCTTTAGTGCGACTGTAAACTAAAAGTATAAAGGATTAACTTGCTGCATGTAATATCGTTTTGTTATGCTAGGCTACGGAATCTAGTTACTGGTACTCTATTACACTTTACCCGCGAGATCAGCTGGCTTCAATCACGTTAGCGAACGACACTTCGTTCAGCACGCCCTATGCCACTAATTATTAGCTTTGATACCATCGGTTCTACCCTTCCTTCCATCGGTTCTACCCTTCCTTAGAGGAAGTATCTAGTCTTGCCATCTCGAACTTGTTGCGTGCACTAATTGTCTTTTGTCATTGATGCTTTAAGCTAGCTAGAGAACAAGGCATATAGCTCAGCAACTATATAGTTGTACATACCCACGTAGTTTTATAAATTACTATAGTAGATTTTAATTTAGTACTAAAAGAATAATATTATATAATTAAATGCTATTGTTGCTTTTATTCAACTATAAAGAAGAGACTAGTAGTATTATAACAACGCTGCTTAACTTCATTGTTACTAAAGATGCATTGGTAATAATAAGACTAATAATAGATCTTTTTAATTTTAGTGAAAGCAGTGTTGCATTGTTCTTACAAGAGTCTCTTAGTTTCTTAAGCTTTTACATTACAGCAGTAACTAAACTGAAACACACTACAGTGCCCGTGCACCAGATGAGCACCATCGGCAGTTGAGCACCCCCACCACCACAACAACAAAACTTCAACGCGTTATAACTCAACTAATATGGACCCGATTCAAGAAGCAATTGCAGAAATTAAATTGCGAGAACTAGAAGATGAATTCTCGTACTAAGCAATTGCAAGAAAGCATAGTGTAGTACAAATAACGTTAATAAGACGACACCGCGGCGAAACTAAGGCCAATAGCGTGCGCAACTTCTCCCTCTATCTACAACATAAGAAGGAGCTTATATAATATATTAATATGTTTACTAAACAACGTTTGCTACCTATAAATAAAATAATACAACGCTTTGCTTTAGATTTAGCTAAAAAGCTAGTTTTAGAAAGCTAAGTTTTCTAGTTTATCTGCCGGCACCCTAACTATCTTATCTCTGCCTATAGCAAGGGGATAAGCAAACTTTATTACAATACTAATTTAAAAGCTAAGTATAGCTTATATTTTAAGCTTTTAGTTAAAAAGATAAAAAAGTACAACATCTAACCCTTTTATATATTTAATATAAACAAAAAAAAGTTTTAACTTAAAAAAATTAGTAAAATAAAGCTTATCTTCTCTAAAGTACGTTAGGATAAAAAGAAAGTATACTAACTACTTAAGAATAGCTTAAGTAAGTAGATTACTATTGTAGCTTGTATTTGCTTAGATAGCAGCGTATTAAGTCCTTCTTTTATTCTTAAAGCAGCTAATAAAGCTATATAAATAAGCTAAGTTAATGTTATATAAGTAGGAAACTACTTAGTATTTACTACGTTATTACTTTTTAGCTAAAGTAACAATAATACTAGGTTGTATTAGCTTAAGAAGGTGTTTAAAAAAGAGACTAGGTAGTATGCTTTAACTAAGTATTAATTACTACTTTTTAATAGCTATAAATCTTATATTATAATAGACTTTATTAATTATTACTATAACTATAAAATCTTATTAGCTGTATACCTACCTTACACTACTTATACACTTTAACTACTCAATATAGTAATATTTAAACCTCTAGCAAACACTTATACAACTAAGTTAACTTAATACTTTTAAGATAGTTAAGGGTTACTTAATATAACTAAAAAAGACTTCTTCTTACTCTTCTAGAGGTTCTAGACTAAGATTTTTAAACTTTTTCTTATTAAGAGGTCTTTTAAAGTAACTAAGATATACTTACTTAACTTAAACATTGTACTTAGTAAGTTTACTAAAAAAAAGTTAAATTTAAAAGCTAGTTTAACTTTTATACTTTCTAAGAAAAATTAGCTTAAGCTAAAAACAATTATATATTATAAAGTAAAAAATTAAAATAGTAAAAATGTTAAAAAGCTTTAATAAAGTTTACATTACTTTACAGCTTAAAATATTCTTCTTTATAGTAAACTTAAAGGCCTTAAGCAGTTCTTAGCTATTAAAAAAAGATAAAAAACTAAATTCTATACCTTATAGCTTAAAGATTATTTGAAGTATTATAGTAGAGCTGTTTAGTAGTTATTAACAAGCGTTAAACAAGTTTAAAATAATAAGATATAATAATAATAATAAACTAAGCTTAAAAAGCTTTAAAAAGCTAAGCAAGCTAAAATTAAAAAAGCAGCTTATAATTGCTAGCTTTAACTTTAAAAAGTAGCCTGTGTTAAGCAAAAGAAGAGTTAAGAGAAGACTAGAAAGTAGAAGGCTATAAAGAAAGCTAAAAAAAAGCATTATAGAAGCCTTTGTAACGCTGCTAAAGCTATATAATTGCTTTAATTAAGTAAGCGTAAAGCTTTAAAACCTTATAAGCTAGCTACAAAGCGTTAAAAGCGTAGTAGTGTTGCTCTAGCTGTAGTAGGAGCCGCAAGGGTTGCATAAGCTGCTCTACCGCGTAGTTAACAGCAATAACTAATAACGCCCTCTAAAAAAAATTCTAAACAAGCTAAAACTTTTGTAGGCCTGTATATAGTATAATCCTAACTTTGCGCAATCTTATTACAATTTGTAGTAGCTCTACAACCTCATCTTGTTGACTATATTGAGTTGTTGGGGGTGCTCAACTGGCGATGGTGCTCATCTGGTGCACGGGCACTGTAGTAACTAGCACAAGACAACTAAGCATAACATTAAGGACGTAGGCAAGAAGAATCCGCGGCAACATTAAGCTAAATTATAAAATTAAGTTGCTGTTTACTGCTTATTCTATCTATTATTAGAGCGTCAACTATTTATTGCAGCTTAATACCTAACTCTTGCACTCTGCCAAACACACGTCGTTTAAAGCGGCGCCCTTCTCACGGCTTATAAACCTAAGCACGCATTATTGTACTTGTAAGATACTAATAGTCATTTTTAATATGTAGGCGGCCTTACTACATAAGCTAAAAAAACACAGTGGCGCGTGGTGGTAATGCAACTGCATGACAAGCCAGCCTCAAAGAAGCGCAAGCTTGACAATGTCGCTCGACCGCGTAGCCGCAGAGGAGGACAAGCGTCGCCGTAACACAGCTGCAAGCGCCCGCTTCCGCATTGAGTAGAAGCAGCGTGAGCAGGCTCTCGAGCAGTCCCAGAAGGAGGCACAAGGTCGCTGAATGCACAATACAGAACTGAGCCCTCAGAGTGCCAAGCAGGGCTCACGCCGCAAGAGTACCGGTTATCTGGAAACTTTGTACCGGGATCTACAAGGTCATGAGGTTAGCAAGTGTGGGGCAAGCCATCCCAGGCTACACCTTTTAGAACAGTTAGGAACCGAGAACGAAGAATCCTCATTTATCAAGCGGCGAAGCGAACGTAGTCTTTAGGTAAGAGGTGATCTAGAGAGTTACACATGGCTGTCGTGCTTCTTACTGCGTGTAATCACTGCGTTCGCCTAACTCGTCGTCCGGCACAAAGGACCATGAAGGCGTCTATAACGTAGAGGTAGTGCATACTAGGCTGATTAATAAATTACTAACAGGTTAATAGCGCCCGAAAAGGAATTCAACAGGATCAACACATCGTTACTAATGTAATCTTGCCTTTAGGCAGGGAGCTTTTATGAAGAAGTATTGCAGGCTCCTGCTGTGGTAACGTATGTGTCCTTACCCTCCTCCTCCATCTCCATCGACATAGGCTGGCAATCGCCGTTGAACACGTTTCAATTGGTGTCGTTTTTTGGTACCTTCAGCAAATTTTTTCGACCCTGATTTTCGCTCGGTGGTCTGAGCTTTTCTGCTCCGAGCGCTCAGCGCGTGGACCTCATCCACTCACCGTTCGAATCTCGTTAACTACACACAATCTTTTTTTTTTTGACTTTTGCGACTGATTAGTAGAGGGTAACGTGTTTGATAAGCGAGTCGGTCAAACAAGCGAGTTAGTCACCCCACCAACTTTTGCAACCTACTCTATCTTAACACATAATGCCTCCACGCCGCGCTCTTCCCGTGCATTTAAATAAAGCAGATATTTAGCTTGCTCTCTTATTTATAGATTCTGCCTAAATTTAGAGTACGCGATGCGTTGCTACAGTCTTTAATATTTTAAAATTAACTTTAATTAACTAGCGCGCTAGGAAGCGCGCGCGACGCGATTGCTAGCCTAACTTAAGGAAGCTTACTCTAAGAGAAGAGAAGGTTATTATTAGCTATATTCTTTACTTAGATCCATTGGCTGGCTTCACTGAATGCGCATAACAGTTACGACTATGCTGTCAGCTCTCAGTAACTGCACTTTGCAACCTTCGTGTAGCAGTAGGGCGATATTAATAGCCACAATATACATCACTTAATACAATTCTGGGACTGCTTTATAGTCTTGGTTGATTGTTATACATGCATATGATTTCCAGGTTCATCGAATTGAGTCCAGAGACTACGTTCGGCCTCCAATTCACTGTTGTATCTAGGCATAGCAAGCCCAAACTCTGAGTACCAATCTGGGATATTCATAAGACCATAGTGTGCCTTTGTGTACTCCCAATACTCGGGATACCAGCCACTAAACGCCCAGTCAACAATTGCTACAATTTTGCCATTGTCTACAATTATATTGCGCTGGGTAAAGATCCGAATGCGCGAAGCATGTACGATAATGATTTGAGTGGCATTGTAAGACTTGCTGCCCGTAAACCTGTTCACAATCCCCCAACGGAATATTGCCCCGAAGAAAGGTATGAAACTCCTCATGGTTAGAGAATGTGCCAATGGGTCTTGTCCCAATTCGATAATCGAGGCAGGAGTTCGAATTTGCTGACGCAACAAATCCTTTTTGTGGTGGTTCAAGCTCTCGAAGTTGGCGAACAAAACCAGCAAGCTCGTTAACAATAGCCTTCTTTTGATCTGTTGATAGCAGATTCTGTATCCCAAGCAGATTCAAGATCCATTCCCTTTATGTATTCCAATTAAATAAAGAGCTTGCCGTGATATGTGTACGTCCGACGAATTTTGGGCACGGGTATAGATGTAGATTGGGCGATAAATTGTAAGGCTTCAAGTTCGGCCAGCTGACAGGGGCCTTTGACGACTCGATGTCTGCCCGCTTGGACTACGCTTGGACCTAAGGAGCTGAAGAGATTCTTTGCGACTAAAGTGCGGATATGTAGCAACGGGGGTACACCTTGCTTAATAAGGGCATTTGCCATTATGCTGGAATGCAAGATCTTAGCGAATCTGTTTATATCGTGTAGAAAGATTCCTAGTTTCTGCTAAAGAACGTGCGAGCGATGAGGTAGACGTATGAGCGAGGAGGTAGACATGCGAGCGAGGATAGGACTTACGCAAAGTTTGCTAGGTCACATGATCTCAGCGGGAGTGGCCGCCGCCAAGAGCTACAGGGTCCACTAGTCGCAAGACCCCATCCGTTCACCACATGTCACACCATTTCGCATTTCACTGTCTTTTCTTTTATTAACGTCTCCTCGGGAAATAAGGGTCCCTTGCATTTATCAGGTGCTCTAACTATGGCTACACACATGAGGAGCGCGATGTTCATGTTTGAAATAAATAGATCACATCACTCTAAGCCGACCAGAACTATAGACCTGAACCACCCAGGCTCACTTTCCCATGCTCACAGGTATAGCAAACTTTGCCGTCTTCAGATTCCAGCCTCATCAAACCCCTCGTCTGACCCAGCCGCTTCCCCAGATGGACGACCCAGCTCTCGACAAAGACCTTTGTACCCTCAGCCGCTGGTCTGAGGTAGGTGGTGTTCACTTCAAACACGTCAATCAAGTAAACAGCAAGACTCTCAAGACGTTGCACTTACTGCCAAAACATTAGCAATCCCATCATAAAAGTCTCCTCACAGATTCACCATACCAGTTGCGTGAGACATGCCCGCTATCCCAGAATCCTTCGCGGCTACACGGGATAATGGCCATGGAGGTGGTAATGTCGAAAATCAAAGCCACGGCGCCGCCATGCAGCGTGCCAACCACATTGCACAGCTGCCTAGGCACAGTGAAGCTCATGACGGTGCGCGAGTCGTGGGGATTGCTGCTTGATGGCGCACTAGTAACAGATTCGAGCTTGAGGAGTCGCGGGAGGATGGCATCGTGGCCCTATGCAAAAGTATCAGAGCCGCGTTATCAAGCTGGAAAGGCAACATGCATCGTAGTCGCTGGAGCTGATGGCGTTGAACTAATGCTTGCTGTCAGCCCAAGGTATGTTGTCTTGCAAGGTATGCACGGCGGTCACCAACCCATTGCTGGACCTTCTGAAATGGCGACTGGTTATCATCGCCGCTGCTTCCGATCATCTTCGGGCCGTGTTTCCGTGAAAGACTGTCCATATTTGAGTGTTGTGAATGTAGAGAGACCTATTCCTGATCAAGCAGTACGAAGTATCGCGACCTCGGCATCTCCAGCCGCGCTAACCTCTTCGAGCCGCCGCATCAGAAAATATCTATGCAGGGCACTGAGACAACAAGTCCCAACCCAAAAGTCCGCCTGCTCAAGCAACTTCTAGCCATGGACCCGTCCAATCTCTTCCGCCAACTACTCCGCATGCCCGTAGTCCACCGCACAGCCCTACTCGCGCCAACGCGTCCCCACGCGCGCGCCTTCGCCGTGCTCGCACTCCCGCTGCCGCACCCACGCTTCATGTCTCTCCCGCGCATAGTGCAGCCGAGCTTCTGGGCGTCCATGATACCCAAGCCCCTCAAGACGCGGTCCGAGCAACCTCGGCGCAAAGAATGGAACCCCGCCACCCCGTACATTATCCTCGGATTACTCGTCGGCAGCCAGGCCATACAGATCCTCTGGTTGAAGCAAGACAGAGCACACAACCTCCGCCGAGCCGAAGCGAAGATTGGCGTGCTAAAGGAAGTCATTGAGCGGGTGCAGAGAGGGGAAGACGTCTCGGTCGAGGCAGCGTTGGGAACGGGCGACGCAGCGGATGAGAGGGAATGGGCGGAGGGTGAGTCGACGCTTAGAGACAACGAGTACTAGAGACGTTGTGTTGAAAGCTGACGCGTCGTAGTTTTGAAAGACGTCAAGAACGAGGAGGCGCTTTTCCAGAGCAAGAAGAAGAGGAAGGCGTTGAGAGAGGCGGCCTTGCAAGAGGCTGCTCATATTGCGCCCGAGGACCAACGGGAGACGGCAGGGAGTGACTTGACCAAACAGCGGGTGGAGAGCGTTGGCGGAGTCAAGTTCTACTGAGCCTGGGAGATGATACGTGATTTGGCAGTTGATATTGAACGGATATCTAAGGTTCGTAGTTGCGCGGGCCAGCCGATACAGCAGAAAGCTGAAAAAGGAATGGGTATCTAGACAGCAGTGAAGATCTGGCAATCAACCAAACCCAGTCCCTCGTCGCCATCCCATCTTCCATCTTCACCATCATCACCCATACTCACGGTCATTCCTCCTCCTCTTCTTCCTCTTCCTCCTCATCATCCTCCTCTTCTACTTCCGCCTGCACCACCACTCCCTTTGCGGCCCTCAGTCGCTCACCCCGCTTCGCATTACCCGCGTTGTTAGACAGCTTAGTAAAGCCCCTAGCCTCGGGATTATCGCACAAAAGCGCCAGAGTGACACCTCCACGAAGCGCGTCATCGACTGTCGCCTTCTTCTGCTGGAGGCAAAGACAGATGCGGGCGAGGCGCCTCTCCAAGCACTTCTCACTGACGTCTGTGAGCTTGCCGCGCACCACCTTCTTGTGGTAGACAATGGGTCGGTTCCAGCCTCGCTCGTGCACAGCCAGGGCCTCGTCGAAGACATGGTGCGCCGCGGCTTCCAGGTCCAGGGGGTTGAAGGCCGGCGTTACTGCGAAGCGCGTTCGGTGGATGGAGTTCGGGCTGTCGCTCACGTTGGAAATGTCAATCATGCACTCGTAGATGCGTCGTACCCAGTACATGCCTAGAAAGAAGAAGAAACCAAGTTAGTTCGTGTTGGAAAAATTATGGATTCCTTGTTACTTACGTCCGTATCGCTTGACGCGCTCGACATCTGGTGCGTGACACTTGGGTGCAACACGGTTGCGTTTCCGGTATGCTCGAGCAGCTGGGCCAGACTGGAAGCGACCGGTGTATGCTGGATAGATGGGCGGAGGGGGCGGAGGAGCATTGGGGTCAGCAGCCAGCTCGGGCTCAAAAGCGATGGGTTGATAGTTGTTCTCGCTGAGGGTGCCGGGTGGAATGGCGGATGGAATGGCGGCTGGACCGGCAGCTGGACCGGCAGCTGGCATGGCCGATGGCACGACCGATGGCACGGTGGCTGGCACGGTGGCTGCATTATCGGCTGGACGAAACCCATGGGAGCGCATCAGGTCAATGTACATCTTGTCCATGTTGTGCTCGGACATGCGGCCCACAGCTCCAGCCTGTTGGCCTGGACTGAATGCTCCCGACAGTATGCGCGCAGCAACGGCTTCAGGATCGTCCTCGCCATCGGAACCGCCGTCATCTGGTACCTGAGGTTCGTTGCTGGGCTGTGCGGTGAAGTCGTCGAAGATAGGTGCTGAGGGCCCGGTGCTGTCCTGCACTGGACCGAGTGCAAGCTGCAAGGACTGCTCAAAGTCTCCGGGGATGTAGTCGGCGAGGTCGTCATTGCCGCCAAAGTCGTTGTGTTCAAAGTCGAAATCGCCAAAGTCGATGGGTTCAAAGTCGTTGTCGGGTAGTGGAGGAAGCGTTGAGAAGGCGTCGCGCACAATGCTGTGGCTGTCGTAATCGTCGGCGTGTCCGTGATGACCAGCATCATTGTACTGACCAGAGTCGTCGCCAGGTATCTCAGGCACATCCGCAAAGGCATCACGCGCGATGCCGTGACTGTCGTACTCGCCGGCATGTCCAAGATGACCGTCCTCATCATGCTGACCCGACTCATCACCAGGTATCTCCGGCACACCCGCAAACGCGTCGTCGCATACACCAACACACGAATTCTCGTTCTCCGACCGAGCAGGCGAGTTCGAAGCAAGTGGCGAAGACATCGTTGCTTGGACAAAAAAGAAGTAGCCGGTACCAGTCCGAATAACAAAGGTAGATCTCGAGGAGACGTAGAAGAGAAAAAAAGGGTTCAGTAACGGCCAGCGTCAAGATCAAGGAACAAATTGGAAGAAGAGAAATCGAGTGGTGAGTAGAAAGTCAAGGAGTAGAAAGGGTAAGTAGCTAACAGGAAAAAAAAAGATCGAGAAGAAGATGTTAAACAAAAGACCCGCCCATATACTAACTTGCTACTGTCATTGTCGACTACCTTGGACAATAGCGCGCGCGCGCAAATTCCTCACTGCAAAGGATCACCCAACCTCCCTCCTAGCTACAAACTCGCAGCTCTCTCATCAACCAACAGTAGTGTTTCAACGGATTTGCGCGAATTAAACTCCGCTGTTTTTCTATTGTAACCCACGTTGGGGAGAGGGGAGAGAGATAAAGCTCCCGCAACGCTAGTTATTGTCGAGCCCCGGCTTCACCTTCACCTTCACTTACACCCATCGAAAAGAGAGAGAGAGTGTGTGTGTGTGTGTGTGGCTCGTTCGATCCAATAAGCCTCGTTTTCAGCAGCAGTAGTAGCAGCAACAATGACAATGACAATGACAACCCAAGTTCGCAAAGTGCGCTGTTCACGTCTTGAGGAATCGATTTCGTATACATTAATTTGTGAGTGTGGGTGTGTGTGAGTGTGTGTGAGTGTGAGTGTGAGTGTGAGTGTGTGTGCATGCCGTACCGCTATGCGATAAAAGACGAGGATGAGGCGGGAAAGGCGAGCAACATTTCAACCGATTGCCAGCAAAAAAAAAACGTGTAGTGAGGCGCAGAAAGTTCCCAAAAAGAAAGCTCTTCAGTCATAGATTCTTACAAGTGACAAAAATGGTATATAAAGCGAAATCCCATCGAAAAACTTGATGGGTACCATGAGAATGAGAAATTAGAAGCCAAGTTTACGCCTTTGCAAAACCACTGAACACGTGTCCCAACCCATCAAGTAGCAGGAAAGCGGTTCAAAGGTTCAATTGCTTCCTCTACGAAGATGCGTGGTGGGGCGGTGTCGGCGAGGCCATGGTAGCAGCAGCCGGCTGGACGGATTTGGAATCCTGACTACCTGGCTCAGCCTGGAATCCATCCTCGCTATCCATCTTCTTCCGCCATTGCGAGACTTCATTCAAATCCGTGTTATCATTGTCGGGCATGCGTTCGAAATCGAAGCGGTCACTCATTCGGTAAGCTTTGTTGGTGGTTTCCCAATGACTCCTGAGAGCATCCAACTCAGAGGCAAGGTTATCTAGGGCCATGGAATTCCGTGTAGCAGCTGATGAAGGACGATGGACAGCCTCTGGAGTACTGGAGCCACCATTGCGGCTATAAAGAGATTCGGCCGATGCGACGCTATCGTGAGCATAGTGGCGGCTTAGTTCAGGGTGGGTGTTCTCGACTGGAACCTGGGATCGGCGACGGTAGTTATCGACCGACGACTCAAACTGGTCAAGGAACATTTGGACCCGACTCTCAGCCTCGCGTGCACGTTCCTCAGTCTGTGTATACTGACGGCGGAGCGAGTCGAGATCTGCCTGGAACTGAGCTGCCTGGTCCTCGGCCTGCTTCGTAGCATTCGTTGCCGTTTCGGCATCTGCGCGAGCGGAAGCCAGCTCGGATTGCAGTTTGGACAGCTGGGTCTCGAAACGCGTAACGGTACTCTCCATGTGCTCCCGTGCCTTGTCCAGTTCCGAACGAAGTGCCGTGCGTTCAGCGTCCCACTCGGCGCGATCGGCTTCGTTAGTAGAACTACGCTTGTCTTGCTTCGCTTGGCTGAGTTCTTCCTCGAGCTTGAGGTTCGCACTCTTGTAGCGATCGAGCTCTTGTTTCATCTTCGAAAGCATCTTTTCTGTACCCCGGAGGTACTTGACAGCAGCTTGGTGGTCGTTGTGAAGCGCCTGTAATTTTTCCTCCCACTCCTTGCTGACCTCGTGCTCACGCTCTTCGAACATGGAACGCATTTCGTCATGTGCTTTAGTCATAGAGTCCAACTGTTGTTCCAGCTCGCGAACTCGGTTGAATTCAGGTGTGCCAAACCTCGAGTTCGGACTGTCTAGTACTCTTGAGAGTCGTTGGTCGACAGGGTTCACGCCTCTTTCCTCAAGAAGGTTGCGCAGAGTCTTGAGTTGAACCTCAAACGCATTGCTCTCAAGGCGCAAACGCTCATGTTGCTGGCGAAGCTCAGTCCGTTCGGCCTCGGAGAGCTGTACATCTCGCATGGCCTGCTGTAGTTGTTTACGAATGGTCAGCCCCTCACGACTAGATTGTTCTTGATAAGCTTCGAGACCAGCGATTCGTTCTTCTGCCCGCCGAAGCTTTTCCGACGCTTGGTCAGCTGCTGTCTGGTTTTTGCGGGCCATGGAATTTGCAGCTTCGACTTGCTGCTGTAGTACTACAACCCGCTCATCATGGTTAGCGACATCTTCCTCGGAGCGCTCCGTAATCGTTTGAAGACCAGAGAAGACAGTGGCTCGATGAAGGCGTGCCTCTTCTGCATGGCTCTCCGCCAACTCCTCGGCATCACGGAGCTTTTGTGACGTAGTCTCCAGCTCCAGTACGCGTGCCTCGTACTCACTGCGAAGCTGGCTCAACTTCTGGCGCAGGTTTTCGCTGGAAGTCCGTTCGTCATTGAGCTTCTTCTCCAGTAATGTTGACTTCTCCGTGGATGCAAAGACCGCATCGCGTAAAGATTGAATTACGGAAGACTGTGTTCTTGACTCTTCCGAAACCTGGGCAAACTTGATGCTCAGCTCTTGTTTATCGATCGCTAGTAGCTTCGATGACGATTCTGCCTCTGCAGCGCTAGTAGAGACTTCCCTTGCGACGCGCTCAGCTTCGTGTAATTCGGCGCGTAGACTCTCTGATTCAGCCGTGGCCTTTTGTCGGGTCGAGTCCAATTCTTGTACACGTTTCTGCGCAGCTTCCACCGTCTCCTCTGCTAGCTGTTTCGCTTTCTTTTCGGCGTCAATTTGACGGGTCAGATGCTCCACTTTGGTAGCCAGGTCGCCTTGAGCCGCCAAGGACGTAGCTAGTCGACGGCTAATGTCTTGGAGGCGATCAGCGTCGGGTGTGTTTGTGCTTCGAGTTCCATCTGGCTGTGGAGTTCCGCTCTGACTACCACCTCCGTGAGCTGCCAACTTTGTTTTGGCGTAGATGGCTTCGCTGACAGCTGCATCCCGCTGTCTCTCAACTTCCGCGATCCTCTTTGCGGCATCTTCGCCTTGGGCTTTGATTGACATTTGCACTCGTTCAAGCTCGGTCTTCATCTTCAAGAGTGCCTCCAACAAGGGTCTGTCTTCGTCCCGAAACGCGTCGGCTGACCGCTCATCAAACACTGGACTCGTAGAAGTACCCGAGCTGTAGCCTGCTCGACGGGCAAGTACGAGCTCTGAGGCGTACCATGCGTTGCGATTTTTGACATGCTCGAGTTCTTTAATAAGCTCGGTGTTTCGTTGGTCATTCGCAAGCGACGCGTTCTTCAGGCCATCGTTGGGTAACTGTTCAACGTCACGAACCAATGCACGGTTTTGCTGCGACTCGGAAGACTGCCTTGTTGCTTGGTCTGTGCTGTCTTGGGAAGGCTGCGGACGATGAGATTTCGACGTGCTCCGTGATAGGATACTACCGGATCGTGAAGTCTCCATGGACTCCTTCGGGGTCCGTTGACTCACAGCATCCGAAGCCTTTCGTTGAATGTCGTTGGTAGACGGACTCTCTCGGTTGATAGGCGACATGGTGTTCCTATCCAAGGCGGACACAGCTCCAGTGTCGATAGGCGGGCCGTATCCACGCTCGTTCTTGGTGGGTGTCTTGCTTCTAGGTTTTGCGGCACCTTGTGCGCCAGCACCATTTTCGCGGGGCTGTGGAGGTTGCTGGAGAGGCGGAGGGCCTGGAGGTGGCTGACCAGCTGCACGAGGCAGCCGTGATGCTGCATTCACGCCGTTTCCCATGTTCTCCGAGGCTCTTGTGACATGGGAACCGGGCATCATACTCTCGCGCGTTGGAGGGGAGCCGACTTTAGCGTGAGGCACATTGCTTCTCTCGCCGCCACTCATCTTCCGCTGGGCATTCTGCGGCTGTGGTGGGGGAGCACTCTCATTGGGCGGATACCTTATCTTTGAGGTGTCCAAAACATAACTCAGGCTGAGCTCGTTCCGGTCACTGACAGAAGAGCTGGGCTCACCAGCTAAGACGACGATGTGTTTTCCGAACGCGGTCATGCTATGTCCCGACCGGGCTGAGGGGGAGTGTCCCATATTTTGAAACATGTACCAGCGGCGTGAGGAAATGCGAAAGGCTGCAAGGTCGCCCAAGTCGACGCCTTCTTGAGTACGTCCGCCAAAGACGTACATGGTGTCGTTTACGAGGGCGGCAGAATGGCCCTCGCGAGCTACGGGAATGTAGCCAATGCAGTCAAGCTCCGTCCACGCGTTGGAGCGTGGCTCATAGGTCCAGACGTCGTTGAACCAAGTAATGCCGTCGGTGCCGCCGAAGCTGGACAAGAGTCAGTAAACAAAGTGTGGGCAAGGGCAACGAATCGTGGTACGTACAGATAGAGCTTGTCATTCCACGTCACGACGGAGTGGTTGGTGCGAGCGGGTGGTGATGTGGCCTGCGGGGAAGCCTGTTCCTTGGTGTTTGGCAGCAACACCTCCCACCGACTTGCGGATGACTGCAACGAGTTCAGGTCAAAAGCGACTAGGTCGTTGAAGAAGAAGCCCTCGACCTGTCCGCCGAATATGTATATCTTGGAGCCTAGGATATTTAGGCTATGTCCGTAGCGACCGGTGGGACGGGGGCCCTGTGGGAGTGCGCGCGACCAGTGCTTTGTAGCTGTCATGGGTCAGCTGAGGTCACAGGTGATGCTGGGCGCTACGCACAGGTATTGAGAAGATACAGGGTGTCGTCCAGGTCGTCGTTGTCAGCCAGTTTGGTGTCTCCTCCAAAGACAATGAAGGCATTGCCAACGAGTAAACTAGCATGGCCCACACGAGGGCCAGGGCCGTCGCCGGTGGTGGAAATAGGATAGCAGGCCATGCTGCCGTTGCCCATCTCCGTCAGCCATAGATCGCCCTTGACTGTGGCGCCACCCACAAGTCCACCCATGAGGTAGATGGTGCCATCCTTGGAGGCGGTGCAATTGATCGCGGCGCCGTATCGCGGAAAGGGATTGCCTGCGGCGAAGTTCAGCCGGCGCGAGGACCAAGGGTAGGGCGAGTCTGGCGAGTTGGCGGCAAATCTGGGGTTCGTATTCTGTGGCAGTCAGCACACGTGCAGCGCAACAGGGGCGTGTCATGCAACGCACCTGGATGCTGGTGTCGGCCTTCTCGCGCAGTGCTTTGGGCTCGGGGGCGGGCACGTTTCCAGGAGTCGGGAGAGAGCTCAGCGAGTTGTTCACGCTGCCTCCGGGAGTAGGTGTCTGGGACGGGGGGCCTCCTCGCGTCTTCTCCATTTCCCGCGAGCCACCCCCATTGACGGCCGGGGGTGGCTGCCCGGGGCCATGCGACGAGGTTGTCTCTCGAGTGGCTGGTGGCAGCGCGCTCGCCTGCTGCTTGCTCTTCTTGCCAAAGAGAAAGGACATGGCGGTGGGTGCTGCGAAGGCGTTGGTGCTGTAGCGGCCGCGGCCTATCGCGCACGCATTCGGCCTGGGGCCACGACGGAACAGAGAGAGCGCGCGCAACCAGACGACGGGCTGGCGGGGGTGGAGTGATCAGGCGAAGCAGCGGACGAGGCGCGCGCGCATGTCGTACGGCTGGCCGAGGACAGGTAGAAGCGTGGGAAGGATTGCTGGCGGAGGCGTTGGGGGGGGATCGGTTTGTTACGGCGGCGACCAGAGCAATGCCGTTGGACGGGGACGGCGCAGCAGTTCCCAGGGCGACACGACACTTTCCAAGGTGGAGCAGGCCAGATGTAGGCACAAGAGAAGACGACCAAGCGGACGACGATGGCTAGTCTCGCCCAGCCCTGTCCGCAGTGCGCGCCGCCCCTGAAGTGTCCGGGAGGATCAGCGGTCGGCGGCGAGGCTACGAGACAGGCGGCCGTGCCATTGGCTGCGTCGCGCCCGCGCACGCAGCGGGCCTGCAGAACAACCGCAGCGACCAGAGAGCGCGGCGACGCGTGTGCAGATGCCGGCGGGTGCATGCGAGACTGCGTTTCTTTTTTCTGCGTCTGGCGTCGTCGCCGGGCGGTGGAGCGCCCATTCTCGCGCCCCTTCACCGCGGCGCTGCGTTGGGCCTAGCGCCGACGACGTGCACCCGTCGAGCTCTGGGCGCTCCCACCTGGGCCCGACATGCTCGACGACAACAACTCCCACCGACGCGCCCCGGCCTCGCCCTTCGCCGTCGCCGACTCGGGACTGGCGCCTCGCTGCCTCGCTGCCTCGCTGCCTCGCGCATTGCCCGCCCCGCGCTATGGGCCCCGTCAACACCGCCACTGCTCGCTGAAGCTCACGACGAGAACTGCCAGCGAACTGCCTCGCGTCAGCGGCCACACGCACCCCAGCCCTCTGGCCTCGCACGCCCCTGCGCCTCTCGACATGGACGGCTCCCAGCACCCCGAGGCCGCTGTCTCGTCGCGCCCCAGCACCGCCGCCGCCGAGGCATCGCCCACCTCCACCTCCCACATGGACGAACATGCGCCGCCGGCCCGTCCCAGCTTCTTGCGCGCAAAAAGCGACTTTGGGCCCCGCCATCCTGCCCTGCCGCCCGACAGCGCCGACGAGGCGAGCGTCGACGGCCACTTCAAGATCCGCCACGGCTGGGACGACCAGCTGAACTCGGAGGAGTACAGCAACCTGCTCACCTCCAACTTCTTCATGTACTACACCGACAAGAAACACGAGACGGGCGGCCACCCCAAGCACCAAGACTGCGCCTTCCCTGTCCAGGAATGGCGCATGCGGGACCGCCTCAAGACCGTCTCGGCGGTGCTCGCCCTGTGCCTGAACATTGGCGTCGACCCCCCGGACGTCATCAAGACCAACCCGTGTGCCAAGGAGGAGTGCTGGATCGACCCGACCGTCACCTCCCAGACGCCCGGCCACACGCCCATGAACCAGATTGGAAAGGCGCTCCAGACCCAGTACGAGCAGCTGAGCATGCGCACGCGCTACAAACTGCTGCTCGATCCTACCACCGAAGAGACGAGAAAGTACGCCTCCACCCTCCGCCGCAATGCCCGCAACGAGCGCGTCTTGTTCCACTACAACGGCCACGGCGTCCCCCGGCCTACCTCTTCCGGCGAGATCTGGGTCTTCAACAGAAATTACACCCAGTACATCCCCTTGTCGCTCTACGACCTGCAGTCCTGGATTGGCGCACCGAGTCTGTTCGTCTACGACTGCTCCGATGCCGGCCTCATCATCACCAATTTCAACCGCTTCGCCGAGAAACACCAGGCCGAGTTTGAGGAGGCGCGCCGGAGAGACGCCAGCGTCGAGCACATCGACTATGGTGATTGCATCCACCTGGCCGCATGTAGAGAGCGCGAGTCTCTCCCCACCAACCCAGAGTTGCCTGCTGACATCTTCACCTCCTGTCTGACCGACCCCATCACCATGGCGGTACGCTTCTTTATCATGCAAAACCCACTCCCAACCAAGGTCAGCGTACGGGATGCCCACAACATTCCAGGCAAGGTCTCTGAGCGTAGGACGCCTATTGGCGAGCTGAACTGGATCTTCACCGCCATTACCGACACCATTGCTTGGAACTCTCTTTCCAAACCCCTCTTCAAGAAACTCTTCCGTCAGGACCTGATGGTCGCCGCCCTTTTCCGCAACTATCTTCTCGCACAGCGTATCATGCGCACATATCACTGCAACCCCGTCTCCCATCCCGAGATCCCTCAAACACATAACCATCCGCTCTGGCGCAGCTGGGACCTGGCCGTTGAGCTGATCTTGGCCCAGCTGCCGGACCTACAGGCTGAAGCTCGGGGAGAGAAGGACTTCAACTACAAGCACTCGGACTTCTTCTCTGAACAGTTGACCGCTTTCGAGGTCTACTTGACACAGGGCGCAGTGGAGCAAAAGGTACCAGAACAACTTCCCATAGTGCTCCAAGTACTGCTCAGTCAAGTGCATCGTCTCCGTGCGCTCATCCTGCTCTCGAGTTTCTTAGATCATGGTCCCTGGGCTGTAAATCTCGCCCTCAGCATTGGCATCTTCCCATACGTCCTCAAGCTACTACAATCCCAAGCAACCGAGCTCAAGCCAGTCATGGTATTCATCTGGGCTCGCATTCTCGCAGTTGATCAATCCTGCCAAGCCGATCTTCTCAAGGACAACGGCTACCAGTACTTCATCAATATATTCAATCCCAATTCTGGTATACAAAATCCTTCCAATACAACCCGTCCATTAGCTAAAATCACGCAGGCATACCCATTCAGAACGCGAGTGAACACCGCGCAATGTGTGCCTTCATTATTTCCATATTCTGCAAGGACTACAACCAGGGACAACGCGCCTCACTCAGTACGGAACTTGTGGAGAGCTGCCTAGATCATCTCAAGGATATGCAGAATCCTTTGCTCAGACAATGGTCGTGTCTTTGCCTGAGCAATCTTTGGGTCAACTACGAAGAGGCCAAGTGGGTTGGAATTAGGTGCATGGCACACGAGCGACTATGCGAGCTCATTGTGGATCCCGTTGCTGAGGTCAGAGCTGCGATGCTGCATGCTTTGGCATCCTTCCTCGGCATTCGCGATGTCACTCCCCAGGTGGCCAACATCGAGGAGTCTATCGCATCCATGATTCTAATCATGACAATGGATGGTAACAGTATGGTGCGCAAAGAACTGCTCATCTTCTTTTCGACCTTTGTTGCTCGCTACAAGACCCGATTCATAGTCGCCGCATTCGAACAACTATCCGAGGATTGCGCCAACGTAGACGCAAGGCAGCCAGAGGACAAAAGCGCCGAGGCGCACCATGTGAAAACACGCACGGGCAGTGCTTTGGAATCGACATCTTGTTCGCAAAACACCATTTACTCTGCCATTTGGAAAGAGTTGCTGGTCATGTCAGTGGATCCGCATCCAGAAATCGCGAAAGACGCTGGAATCGTCGTTGATTGCATTCTGATTGCGCTCATCGAATCCTCTCTAGCCAAGTTCGTACAGCCGCAACTAGATGAAGCTCTCCAGCATGCGCCAGCTGCTCGTCCCATGCGCCGCACAGTAGAAGAGACGTCTGCGCCGCAAAAAGCCTCAAACCCCCCAACGCCGACCAAAGACTCGACATATCTGTCTCTTTTCGGTGGTATTCGAAAATCTACGAGCGTTGGTGCTTCGCTGAAGAATCTCTGGACAGGTCAAGAATCAGCAAGCCCTCGGGGGAGATCTTCGGGGAGATTTGCTGCAGAGGACGCCAACATGCCGTCGGTGTCTCGCCCTCAGACTCCAGAGAAGTATCACGCCCTAGAGCAGCCAACCTCACGAGGATTCAAGAACCGGAATCTGTCGGAAAAACCAGAGATGCCACTCCAGAGCGTGTTCTTTGAGTGGTCCGTAGAGTACTTCCGTGAGCCCCAGATGAAGCCCACAGAGGCCGACGAGCCCGGGAGCACCGATTACAATGGCCGACTCTGGCGCAGGAACCGTAACGACAGGATCATTGCCGAGACTCAGCCGTTGAAAGATATCGCCGTCTCCAATCGCTGGGACGTGCCACGAGGCTATTTTGACAACCTCAGCCAACCTGCGAAAATGTGTTTCCATCAGTTCGAAGATCATCTGGTGGTGACGGATACACGGGACATTGTCAATATCTTCGACTATTCAAAGTCGGTCAGCAGGATCAATTCTTTCTCCAACGGAAATCCTCCCGAGTCCAAGATAACCGACGTACGATTCATCAACGAAGACGACCAGGCGCTACTGATGACCGGGTCTTCAGACGGAGTCATCAAGATATTCCGCAACTACGATCGTAAAGGGGAGACGGAATTAGTGACGGGATTCCGAGCCCTTACAGATCTTGTGCCAAGCAACAAGAATGCCGGGCTGGTCTTCGATTGGCAGCAAGGTAGAGGTCTGATTCTGGTCGCTGGCGACGTGAAGGTTATTCGTGTCTGGAACGCAGGGACCGAAGTATGCACCAATGTAAGTTCTGCTTTCGCATCTCTTGACATGGTAGCTGACTTGAGTAGGATCTTCCCGCACGATCAGGTTCTTGCATTACATCACTGACCTCTGACCAAGTCGAGGGAGATGTCTTCGTCGCTGGTTTCGGTGATGGTGCTATCCGAGTATATGATCAACGCCAAAAGCCCGCCACTGCCATGGTCAAGGTTTGGAAAGAGCACAAGCAATGGATCACCAATGTCCACTTACAGCGTGGTGGCCAACGCGAACTGGTCAGCGGCTGTCGTGGCGGTGAGGTCAAGCTATGGGACATCCGCTGGGACCGGAGCGTCAAGACCATACAAGCGACCTCGGACACGCTCAGGACACTCAGCGTCCATGAACACGCTCCTGTTTTTGCTACGTAAGTGCTCATGACATGCAAACAGACAGGAACATATTTGACCAAAGTAGTGGCACGCAACGACACCGTGTGAAGATCTTCAACATCAACAACGGCCAACCCGTGTCTCACCTTGAGCCCTACTCGGGTTTCCTGCGGGATCGATCTGCCCCTATCTCTGTTACCGCCTTCCATCCCCACCGACTGATGATTGCTGCAGCAGCTGTCAACGACACTCACATCAATATCTTTTCGTGTCACGAACCAAAGCACTCGGCTGTCAAAACAGTGAAGCTTTGGGATGGAAACGCGAGTGCAGCGACGTCCAGTCGGACGGCTATAGCCGGCTGAGGGAAGTCCATTGGCTACGGCCAGAGACGGCAGACTGAGAAGAGAGGGATGCAGTCGCTCTGTTTACATACAGACTTGCACACCCATCTTGAACACATGACTTTTTATGGAACGGTGGAGATGGCGACTCATTTTGCTGCAGGGCGTCTGGGATGTGTTGGGTTCGAGCAGGACTGACCAATTTCTATTATACCCAACTGCATTGCATGGGAACTGCATACGAGTTTAAACATACGTCCTCAATGATCTTCGCCCAGGAAAGTTGCTCGTGCGGTGCATGTATGGTTGGTGTTTAGTTAGGTGAAGGTAGGCTATGACGGCGCGGGGGGATGGCGGGGCTGTGATTCATCCACGGAGTTGCCCCCCACCATGGAAATGTGAGTCCCAAGCACACGAGTTGACCACTGCACAACGCGACGTGAAATCCCCAGTATCGCCCACAATGAGTGACGCCGCACCCACTGGCGCTGAGCCGCCCTCCAAGAACGCGCTGAAGAAGGCGCAGAAAGAGAAAGAGAAGGTCGGGGAGCCCCCTCCCTCCCAAGTCCATAATACTCACAAGAGCGCAGGCGGAGAAGAAAGCTGCAGCCAAAGCCCGCGAACTCGCTGAACGCACCAAGAAAGAGGTCGACGACGCCGCCGACGTTTCTGCCGGCGCATACGGCGAACTGCCTCTCATTGGATCCAAAGCATACAAGCCTACAGGAACTCGGCGCACTGAGCTTGCCGACGTCGCCAGCAATGAGGACAAGGAAATCACATTCAGATGCTGGGTAGAAAACGCAAGGGTCCAATCTGCGAAACTTGCTTTCCTGAACCTGCGACAAAACCTCGACACTGTGCAGGCTGTCGTCGCAGCCAGCGAGAAGCTGAGCAAGCAGATGGTCAAGTTCTGCGGCAACGTCAGCACCGAGAGCACACTCGTCGTCACGGGCATAGTCAAGCGCGTAAAGGAGCCCATCAAGAGCGCCAGCATCACCGACTTTGAGATTCATGTCCAGAAGCTGTTCATCGAGGCCAGTGCGGAGATCCCGCTACCGCTCCAGGTGACCGACGCTGAACGGCCCATGCCAAGCGAGGCGGCCGCCGAAGAAGATCAGAAAGACGAGGAAGGCGGCGAGCGGCCCCTCGTCAGCTTGAATACCAGGCTGAACAACAGGACGCTCGATCTTCGCGCCAAGATCAACCAGTCCATCTTCGTGATCAAGAGCGGTGTATGCGCCTTGTTCCAGGAGTTCCTTTGTAACAAGGGTTTCATCTTGGTGCACACACCAAAGATACTGTATGTCAACTCTATCGTGGCTCACGCCAGCTGCTAACTTTGTGCCTAGCGGGGCTGCCTCTGAAGGGGGAGCGAATGTCTTCGAGTTGAAGTACTTTGGCCGTCCCGCCTATCTTGCTCAGTCACCTCAGTTCTACAAGCAGATGCTGATTGCCTCGCGCTTCCAAAAGGTCATGGAGATTGGTCCTGTGTTCCGCGCCGAGAACTCCAACACGGCGCGTCATCTGACTGAATTCACGGGGCTGGATCTCGAGATGGAATTCCAGGAGAACTACCACGAAGTCATGAGTGTGCTGGAAGACGTCATGCTCTTCATCTTCAACGAGCTCAACTCACGGTACCGCAAGGAGACCGAACTTGTACGAGGCGTGTATCACGTGGATGAATTCAAGCTTCCTCAGTCGGGCAACGTGCCCAGAATCCCGTTCCAAGAAGGCATCAAGATGCTTCGCGAAGCCGGCGAGGAACTGGGCGACTATGACGATCTGACGTAAGTTGCCATGAAAGAAGTGTGTGTCACAAGGGTTTGGACTGACGTTTTTTTTCCAGAACCCCACAGGAGAAGCTACTTGGCCGTCTCGTCCTGGAAAAGTACAACACCGACTTCTACACGCTGGATCAATTCCCCCTCGCTATCCGCCCTGCATACACTATGCCGTCGCCTGCCGATGCTGCTCTCTCAAACTCCTACGACATGTTCATGAGGGGTCAGGAAATCTGCTCGGGTGCCCAGCGTATCCACCACTCGGAGCTCCTCGCAGACCAGATGCGTAAACACGATCCTCCTATTGATCCCGCCGGTGCTGGAACAAAGGACTACGTAGACTGCTTCAAGTATGGCTGCCCTCCACATGCTGGAGGAGGTTTTGGTCTGGAGAGAATTGTACAATTCTGGCTTGGACTGCCCAATATCCGGATGTGCAGTCTTTTCCCCAGAGACCCACAGCGCGTTGTACCCTAAGGTCGTTTCTGCCTTTGGGAAATGAAGGAATTCCTGCTTGATTTTGTGTGACAGGCATGGGTTACAAAAGGTGGACATGGACTCGATACTGTACGTGTGAGCAAGAAGCAGGGAAGGATCGGATCCTGAATTCCATACACCACATTAAAACCTGACAGCTGTGGAATGGACAAGACATTGAGGGCTGATGGATTGGCAATGCCGCGTCTTGTGGAGCTAACGACCCGTGGAGTCAAACGTAAACTAGGGACAATAGAAATGCTCTACATACTCGCTGTTGAGTCCTTACATGCGAGTATTCATGTGAGCAGCTGTTCTCGGATGCATACTTGCTTTCAACAAAGCGTTTTTTTTTGCCTATGGCGACACGGCTGGAATACACCAGACATGGCTTCGGCGAAGCGATTCGCGTTCATTCAACTTCACTCATTAGAATCCAGCAGCTTCCACCGAGTGCGTTCAGACGTGGACAGTCAACGCAATCCGGTGATGTACGACCTCGGCGCCCCGATGGTTGCAACGACAGAGGTACCCGTTCTTTATGCGTACCGTATTGGGCGCAAAAGTCCACTGTTTCCCTTTCCAGCTCCTTGTCCCCAACGGTTGATAGCCCGCCTATGCTCAGTCTTTCCATGGACCGACAGGCGTAGCAATCGCGACACCCTCCCATGCTGCCCATTGCGAGATTCGACGTGACAGCCATGGTCCCTCCATCAACACTGTTTCAGAGTCGCGACAGCTAGCTTTTTCTGTGCTTCGTCTCCGAGGGCCGCAACATCCACCTCTTGTATCGCCTGCCCAATTGCCAGTGTCGTCTTTGTGTTTCCCCCATCAACATGCACAAGGCCGTTCCGACCGACTGTAACCTCGAAGCCGATTTTGGCTCCCATGGTCTCGAGCAAAGCTATGCCCCCTCGCGCTGCAAGCATCCTTCGTGCCATGCCTAGGCTGACCTTGAACAGCATGCCCCCCTTCAGTAGGCCGAGCCCCTCACTCTTGCCAGTCGAGGGATCGACGCACGTGAGCTCCGATGGCAGGTCTTTGCCCGCGCTTGCGACGCGACAGTACACCAGAGAGTGTGGGGGAAGCTGCGGCCGCGTCTTTTTAGTCGCGCCCTCAAAGGCCAAGTGGGCAAGTGTCGCAGGCGGCGTGTTGGGCGTAAGGAGGCAGCTGAAGGTCTCGGCCGCAGAGCCATTGACTGTCGCGATGACGAGGTCGCCCGCGAAAGGGAGATACTGGGACAAGTTGTGTTAGCAAAGCCAAGAGTAGGCAAAGAGGGGAAAGCGTCATCCATACCCTTCCCGTGTTGTATTCAACCGATGCAGCATTCTTCTTGTTGTCCGTCACTAGCGCGCCCGCAACCGTGGCTGTGACGGTGTCGGGCGGCGTGTGTCGCAGACCTGGTCCGAGGGTGAGCGTCTTCTTCTTGCCGGTGCCGGTGGGCAGGGCGCTCTTCGCCATCTTGTCGCCCGGCAGGACAATGGTGGTGGCTGACGCTGCCATGGTAGTTGCTTTGCGGCGTGGTGTCCCTATGGTAACATGTGCAAATCCCAGCGTGAGCTCATTCCGAAGAAGCCCGTGCGCTTCCGAGAAAAATGCACGACTCTGAGTTTAATTTCTTAGCCGCGAAGAGACACAGGCGCTACAAAGGCAACCACAGCCCGGTATCCTCAATTCTTCTGCCTCTACCGCTTCATCGTCGATATCGAACCGCCTCCTTCTGACTCGCCATCTCCTCATATAACCAGCCAACGTCTCCCCGCGCAAGATGAGTGCGCAAGCGGACCCCGCGCAGCGAGTCGCGATAGGAATCTCCTTTGGCAATTCCTACAGCTCCATTGCCTTTACCAGTGGTGTAAGTGCTCTGTGGCTGTCGCTATTTCCGCTGCACGTTTCTGACACACAACAGGAGGGTAAAGCAGAGGTCATTGCCAACGAAGACGGAGGTACGCTGCCTTCTCATGTCCTAGAACCCCTCCACTGCTGATTTGTCGTCAGACCGCCAGATCCCCACCGCTCTGTCCTACGTCCAAGGAGAAGAGCTCCACGGCGGTCAAGCCAAGAGCCAGCTTGTTCGCAATGCGAAGAACACAATCGCCTACTTCCGCGATTTCCTCGGCCAAGAGTAGGGAATCCAATTCTACATGTCTGACACGACTGACACTCTGAAGCTACAAGTCGATAGACCCCTCGCCATGCCACCAGTCGGCCCATCCCATACAGCATCAAGACGGCGTGGCATTCAGCATCCGCGATACCAGCGAAGAGCGGGAAAACACCGTTTCCGTCATCCATGTCACCACGCGCCATCTGAAGAGACTACGGAGTTCTGCCTCGGACTACCTTGGAAAGGACGTCAACGCCGCCGTCATCACCGTACCCACAAACTTCAGCGACGCCCAGAAGGAGGCTCTCAAGAAGGCGTCGACAAATGCTGGCATCGAGGTCCTGCAGTTCATCAGCGAGCCCACAGCTGCCGTCCTGGCGTACGATGCACGTCCTGGTGCGCACTTGGCCGACAAGATCATCCTTGTCGCCGACTTGGGTGGGACTCGTTCGGATGTCGCCGTGGTCGCGTCCCGTGGCGGCATCTACACCATCCTGGCCACGCTACACGACTACGACGTCAGCGGCTTCAAGCTCGACCAGGTGCTCATGGATTACTTTGCCAAGGAGTTCCTCAAGAAACACAAGTCGGTTGGCGATCCCCGGGAAAACGACCGATCCTTGGCCAAGCTGAAGCTTGAGTGCGAAGCCGTCAAGAAGGCGCTATCCATTGGTACCACCGCCAACTTCTCCGTCGAGAGCTTGGTGGGCGGCACTGACTTTACCGCAACCATCAACCGCACCCGTTATGATCTCCTAGGAAGCAAGTTGTTTGCCGCTTTTACTCGTCTTGTGACGCAAGCTGTGGAGAAGGCCCACTTGGATCCTCTTGATGTTTCCGAGATTGTGTTGGCCGGTGGCAACTCACATACGCCCAAGGTTGCTTCGGCAGTACGATCAGCCTTCCCGGACTCCACTACTGTCCTCGCACCTTCCACATCCTCATCATCCATCAACCCGTCGGAATTGTCAGTCCGCGGTGCTGCTATTCAGGCCAGCCTTATTCAGGAGTTTGACCTGGAGGACATTGAACAAAGCACTCACCCCATGGTCACCGTTACGCCCCATCTTTCTACTGCTGTTGGTGTGCTGTGCATCTCGGGTGATGAATTCTCTGGCGTTTTCCACCCCATCGTCGACGCGGAGACACAACTACCTGTTCGACGCACTGCAACCATCGCGACACCACGAGAGGGCGGTGATGTGCTTATCAAACTTGCCGAAGGCTCACGACACATCAAGGTCACGAAGCCAGAACCAAAGTCCAAGTCTCAAAAGGAAGACGATGATAGCGACGACGACGACGACGACGACGACAGCGAGGAGGAGGAAGAGCTAAGAGAAAAGACATGGAAGGTTGGCCAAGTGCTAAGCGAAGCTGCAGTCCGTGGTGTGAAGAAGGGAGGAAAGGTTGAAGTGCAAATTAACATTGGCGCCGACCTTAGCATAAACGCCATCATTCGTGAAGTTGGCGGCAAGGGCGGTGTTCGTGGTATCGTGCAAGGACGGAAGGTCAACGGTAGCACCTAAGGCGGACTCGACTTTGCCACTGCACCGACCCACCAGCCGCTGGACCGGACCACTTCATTGCATGCGATTTATACAACATAGACAGCTTTTTCCCTTACTTGACCGCTACTGATGACTTGTAGAGGCCTATCGAAGGGGCTTGGAATTTCGAGCTGGCTACAGTCAAGAATCCCTCTCTACCCGCAATCCAATGTGCCAAGCTGTCCAGTCAACGATTTTTCAGGAGCCGGAACCGCGGTCTCATCTTTCTACCCATGGCTGTGTCTGTTCTCCATTGCTCATACTCCATGTTCCTTGTATCGGTAAAGTCGACATCTTGATAGTGCCATCTACGCTCCAACCAATTCTCCTTATCCAGCTCATCTAGACTAAAATCCAGCGCACCCACCACCTCATCTTTAATCTGCCACTCAGTGCTATGCCCTATGCTCAAGTACCGCAGACGGCCCAAAAACCGTTCGTCTATCATGATGAAAAGATCAGTCATGATGAAACTGCGTGTTGGATCGCCTGTTCGTCCGCAGGCAACAAGCGTGAGGCTGGACAGTGGCTTCGCTTCTTGCCAGCGTGCGGGAGAGAAATCCGGCGGCATGTTTCCAAACCGATTGTCGATGTAGTCGAGCGCAATGGTCAGAGATGTCAGGTTCGGTAGCCAGTCTAGTACCCCGTTCAATCGGCCTTGCTTGATGGCGGGCAAATCGCGGAGCTCGACGATAGTAAGCGACGCTGCTAGGCTGTTGAGCAGGGGCTTGATACCTTTTCTATGGATTGAGAAAATTAGCACGTGACTTTTTTTTTTGGTGTTGTGATTTCCCACATACTGATCTAGCCCAGGACTGTGGTGGATACTTAGCGAGGAGAAGGTCGGCGGGAAGTTATCCGGCTGCCGTAGCATGTCCCAGAGGAACTGGCCCGAGACTGATCCGGATAGCGCAAGGTGTTCGAGCCTGGGTGGCCAGCGAATGCTCGGCCCGCCTGGCGTCGTCGTGGCTGATGGTGAGGAGTATCGAGATGAGCAGCGGGGCAAGTAGAGCTCCCGCAAATCTCCCAGTTGCCGGATAGTTTGGTTCAGGCTTTGGAAGCTGATGCACTCGGATACCCTGGTATTAGAATCGCAACGTCAGTTTACAAGTTACAAGTTCGAACGCATCGGGGCGTACTGACAGACTCAGGTCAAGAACACGCAGCCGAGAGCATTTACTTAGGCTAGCCCAGCAATTAATTGCAAAGCTTGCCTGTGGCGCTACAAAGACTTCAAGAGAGACTCTTGTTCGGCCCAGTAGTCTCGCTGTTGTAGACTTGGCGCCTTGATGCACGATATGGGATAAGTCGAGAGACTTTACCAAACTCGCCAACGCCGTCGGGGGGGGGGGGGGGGGGGGGGGTGGCCCAACTTTACCTTGATACGCGCCAACACAGACGGACATATTGTGCGTACAAAGAGCTCGTACGCGCTCCCAGATAGATACGGTGCTTGATACAAGGCTTGAATCGCCACCTAAAATCGTCCCCGCAACAAACAGCGAAATTAGCCATACTGTGCCTCTCTCTCTCCCCCCACTTTCCGAAAATGGGGCAACTCCCAAGATGAATGGCGCTATCCACATACATCGTACCACTGTCTGTATTCCCCGTAAGCACATGTGATTGTAATCTTTAAACCCCCCCCCCCTCCCCCCGCGACGAAAACGATTTACTTACCTATTGACAGCTGAGAAGCGGACTAGCGTCGTTTGCCGCTCGACCTCGCCCCACGATTCAAAGTGCGCTAGGATCTCGAGAAGCAGTTCGTTGGGGAGGTAGTTGGCTTGGTTTTGGTTTCGGGTAGAGGCGGGCATGGTGTTTTGGTCGCGGGTTTGTTGTTATGTATCGTTTGGGGGGAGGGGTTGGG
>WBOK01000553.1:0-33263 GCA_009289805.1 Alternaria gansuensis | reverse complement strand
CAGCCTCATTTTTCTAAAATCTCAGTTTGGTGGGGTGGCTCAAAACATGAACTGGCTCAAAACGCGCACGGACACGGTACCTACCTATCAAATACCGGTACGATGCCGCTGCAACCTCTTTCGGAGCTTAAGCAGACCTCACTTGGCCTCTGCAAAAAACAAAAAAAAACTGTATCAATGCCTCTGCAAAAATTGAGTGGCGAGCCCAGCGGTATGCAGGTTGCGTCTATCTGTCTAGTCTAAATAAAGAATCAGAAAACTCCCACGTCTCTAATATCCTTCCCGTTTGTGCCGTGATACGCTATCTCATCTTCAGGTGGCGTTGTGTGAAGGCAGCCGATAACCCTTCACCCATTACTTCCTTATCGTCAAACAACCGCAAATCGACTCCGCGCTCGCAACGTCTTGCCATATCTATACAGCGCAAAGATTCCCAGCGAGCACAACACCATACATCCTGCCAGCAAACTCACACCACCGTCAATCCCAATCCCCTGGAACATGGGCCTGGCGAACAGTATCGCTGCGAACGCAAACGCACTTCTGCTCAGACTATTGGCGCTGAAGATGCTGGCTGCGTATGTTGGGTAGATGTTGGGAATGTAGAGCAGGACGCTTTGAGCGATGAAGTAGATCCCAAATACCGTAAGACTGAGACCGATGGTTGGCACCATCCAGTGGACCGAGGGCCTTGATGCCCACGCGAAGATGAACAAGCCCACCGCGATGATGGGGCTGGCTACCATGCCAGGCCATAGATGGTTCTCTAGCTCGCCGAATGTCCCATTCATGAGGCGTGGAAATACGCGGTATTTGAGGTACAGCACATGCGCGGTGAAGGCAGAGAGGCAGGCTGGGAGGATGCAGAGAAAGATGAGGCCTGTGGACTCGGCGTTGAAGTTGTAGTACACAGGGTATACGAGGGGTAGAGACTAGGATGGATGTGTCAGTACATGTACGCTGTGATCTGACCAAGGCGGGTACATACCTCGAAGAAGGAGTAGTAGATGCCATAACACAAGCCCATGTACACTGTCGTGAACAAGATAGCGGGATCCAGAGCGTTGATCTCCCAAGGTTTGACAAGCGCGTCGAACAGCAAGCTGCTGACTTTCATATTCCTCTGCTTTCGCTCAGAGGCCGACATCAGCTCTTGGTTGCCGGTATGCTCTCGCATGCGCTTTGCTTTGTAGTACAGGATGGTGGGTCCAGAGCTCTCTGGCAGGACCAACAGTATGGCGAGGTATACGGGGCCGGCGATGATGAGCAGTTCCCAGCTCGAGAAGCGCCATCCCAAGTCCTTGACGGCATACGAAGATAAGGTCGGGCCGAGCGCTGGACCCAGTGTGGCGACGGCCGCCCAGAGCGCTACAGAAAATGGGAACTCGGCCATAGTCCAAATGTCGCCTAGAGACGCACCGGCGGTTGCGAGGCAAGGCGAGGCCATGACTAAATAATGGTTTACAAAATCAGTACGTGTATCAGATGCGCAGTGAGAAGGGTGTCTACTTACATCCCAGGAGGAAACGCAGCACCATCAGGCCAGCGAAGTTGTCTACTAGTGCGGTTGGTATGCACAAGATGATGAAGAAGAAGCCGGAAATAGCGTACGGAGGGTTCCTGCCTACGGCTGGTACTTCAGACAGCGGCGAGAAGAGCAGGCATCCGATACCGTAGCCCAGCACGTAGAGCGCAATACCCAGTGAGGCAGCAACATGACTGACATCGAACTTGTCCATGACCGCTTGTTGTGAAGACGTGTATATCGAAGAACCAACATACACAGCGAAGGTGTAGACGCAGAGTAACACCGTCACGAGTATCTTGTGAGATTGAGGCCAGTTCTGAGGGTTGCTTGGGTCGCTTGGTCCACTCCAATCGACAAGCGTGGTCTGATGTTGCTTTAGTTCTGTACCAACAGCCTCATCTGTGATGTTTTCCTTGGGAAAAGGGAGGTCGTCGGTCGACGATGAAGCAGATATCGGTTTTGCCGTTGTGCGAGCATAGTCGAATTTGCGATGTTTGATGTAATGTGCCAAGGTTCCGACACTAGAATGCTTGAAGAGGTATGACATTTTGGCGATGTTGTCGTAGAGATTATGCGATTGGAAGGGGCAATGTAGGAAGTGGAGGAAATATGTATAGAGATAGCAGTAGCGACACTGAAGTGTCTGATGGGGCAATGACAAAAGGCTGTCAAGGAAGGTGTGCTTATAGGACGAAGGGCTGAAACGTGGTGATGTTGTACAAACACCGAGAGTCTGGCCCACGGATTTATATTTATATCCGCCATTGCGGCTACTACCTTAACTCCACGTCTTCCATGCCCAGCATGTAGGTTTGTCATACTCTCTTGCCCTACGTTCAGACATGGCGCTTGGCACCACATTAATAGTATTGGCACATTTTGTCAGCGGAGTGAGAGATGGATATGGCGTGCTGTTCGTACATGTCTCTGGTAGCTCCTAAAGCAGTATCAATCTACGAAAAGGGGGGGGGGGGTCTTACCCCCCAACATGTACTAGCAGGTTATAGGACAAGATGCATGGAGTCCTCCTCCGAATCGATATTCCCAGCGTTGCGACTCGTCGGACGCTTTCTGACAACAGGTCAAAAAGAGAACGTGTGGTATTAGCGGAGTAAGCGGACATAAAGCGTGATCGGAGGTAAGATCTGTTGATCCACTGACCAGTATCTACGACGTGTGTAAAGCAAGTACATAGTAGGCCTTTGTTTTAACGGACGAATGCACGGAGAGGCCCAAGATGTGTGTGCTTGGTACACTCGATCGGTGTGATGCAATCAGGTAAGCCAATCTACCACTCCGGAGGCTGTGCCCTACTTTAGGTTGTCCGGTCGCGATGCTTGTGCAGAAGCAAAATGAAGATGCGATCGGCCATTAAGAAACCACCAAAAGCAATTTTGGTAAAGTGTCAGAATGGAGGTCTTGACGACCTTTCGATAGCCGATGGGAATATTCGATGGTTTTCGTCCGAAGTCACAGAAAGTCTCCGGTGTATGTAAGTCGATCCCGTGTGTACCAAGAACCAGGTCCAGTGCGGCTGACAAAAGTAGGCTAAACTATCGAATGTCGTCATTGGGAGAGGTGGCTGCTTGCAGCTTGTCCTATTCGTGGGAAAGCCAGATCTCGTCTGGATGGTGTGTAAGCACCGGGTGGCTTATCGCGGACAAACACAAGCATGAACGTCGCAAACGAGGTGGTCTTCCGGTTCCTTTAGAGTCGTGATGTTTGAACTGTATTTGCTTCAAGTAGGATTTTGTGCGGGTTGATTCTTCGATGACGGTGATTTGCCCGCGAAGTGGTCGTACGTAGGGAAGTATCGCTTCTAGACTAGCGCCTTGGCAACACACAGCTTTGTCATCTGGAGACTTTTCACATGTTGAGAACAGAAGGTAGATGGGGCGAAAACCATGGTTTTGGAGACAAAGGGATCAATTCTAAGAAGATGGAAGTCCTAGGCATAGGCGGGACGGTAGTAAGCGGCTTTCGCATGTTGCCTGCCTCAATTCCATGTACAGAGTCATGGCAGTTGTGATTGGGCGCGATCACGCACTTGTGATTTCTCGTGGCAAGCTTACTATATCTGACATGAAAACAGTACACGTGACAAGCACCTCATCCTTCAAAAGCGGAAACCAAAGTAACGGAGCTTGTATCAAACGCCAAGCAAAGCATTGGTCTACAGGGTATCATACCTCGGCTCAATCCATATCCTCCAGCCCCCCAGCATCACTCAACACCAGCTCTTCACTTACCATGATGCCCACCATACACTCGCGCAGCATATTCTCCCAATTCACCCACGGATGCACTTCCATGAACAACTTGGACCCATCCTTGCCCGCCGCTCTCTTCAGCTCACCTTCTCCACCGGGGTGAAAGGGCAGGTAGGGCGAGATGTTGTACACCTTGCCCTGATAGCTCGACCACGTAGGTTTGCCCTTCCGCCCATTCATCTCTTTCAGCATGGCGGGTGAAACGCGTATCATTGAGTCGACGCCAGATAAGTTCTTGCCTGATTTCTGGAGATAGGCCCAGTCGAGTGGTGAGTGGCCTGGCGATAGGAGGACCTTGCCTCGCGCGTTTGGTGTCTTGAGCGTAGGGCCTGCGCTAGGTGGGAGCCCCAGGCTGCTGCTTGAAGTGGGTGGACCGCGATTCGGTAGGGGTCCGCGGTTCGGAAGAGGGCCGGTTGTGGGTACGCGCATTGACTGCGAGGGAGAGGTGGGAATGGCGCGCAGGTTTGAAGCTGCGACTCGTGGTGGCGGCATGAGGGAGGTCGTGGGGCTTGGTGGCGGGGCCATGAGGGTTGGCGCGCTGGGTGGAGGCATGGCGGATGGGGGAGACGTGGCGGAGAGAGAAGGCGGCCTGGAGGCCCTCTGCGCCGAGTTCATGGCTGGGAATGAAGGCGGCGGCAGGTCGTCTTCTTCGTCTCCGTCGGAGCTCTCGTGCTCGTTGAGCGCGAAGGCGGGTGCTGCGGGCGCATCTTGATCCGACGTGGGAGCGGCTTTTGGTGTAGACTCGGGTGAAGGGCTGTGTGCAGCCGCTCTGCCGTCTTCGTGCTCTATGCGTTGCTCCTCGGCCGGGGTGTTGTGGTCTGTCTCGCCATGCTGCGACTTCTCAGGTATCGACGACGCGCCAGACTGTGTGAGGCGAGTAATCAAGGCAAGCCATGTCGGGAGCGGGCGCCGGTAGACCAGGAACGACAGTGACAGCGCAAGTATGGAGACGGCAACGAGCATCTCTTGTGGCTGTGGAGGGTGAGGAGCGAGGCTTGTCTGGACCCTGGAGGCTGGCCGGGCTGGAGGGATTTGGCGCTAGCTGTCGATGACTTGACGCGCCGCATGCCGTCACTGCGCAGAACACGGTGTGCCCATGCCAGGGGAATTGTACCAATTGTACCTTTGTTCCTGCGCCCTGGTTGTTGCTACGCCCCGTTAACGCCTCCCAGCTCCCAGCTCCCAGCTCCCAAGCTTCTCCTTCTCCCCCACGGTGTCGCCCTTCCAACCTCGCGCCTACCCCGCCACCCCTCCCTCAACCGCCGTCACGGAAATATGGCTGCTGGACCAGCACACGGGCCCGAGGGCATCTTCTCCCTCTTGGACACGGATCTGTACAAGTTGACTATGCAATGTTGCATTCTGAACTTCTTCCCCCATGTCTCAGTCACCTATGGCTTCACAAACCGCACACCCGACAAAAAGCTCAATCGCGCAGCCTTCAAGTGGCTACAAGCGCAAGTAGACAGTATGCACCGCCCCTACTCACACCTCACTATTGCTAACCCCACCAGAACTCGAAAATGTAGCCGTGTCTGACGAAGAAGTCAACTTCCTCAACAACACCTGCCCCTACCTGAATGCGCAGTACCTCCGTTTCCTCTCCACCTTCCGCCTAAAGCCTTCCGAGCAGCTCAAGCTATCTTTCCAGCCCGCGAATGACACCGGTTCAGACAGCGACTTTGGCGATTTCCACATCCACACCGAGGGCCGCTGGCTAGACACCATCCTGTACGAGATTCCATTACTGGCGCTTGTCAGCGAGGCATACTTCAAGTTCGTCGAGACAGACTGGAGCCATGCAGGCCAAGTCGACAAGGCATACCAAAAGGGGCGGCGTCTGTTGGAAGGAGGATGCATCTTTTCCGAGTTTGGCTCACGGAGACGTCGCGACTACCACACCCAGCATCTAGTGCTCCAGGGTTTGCGCCGGGCGGCTGATGAGGGTGACAAGGCAGGCTGGAAAGGCAGACTTTCAGGGACCAGCAACGTCCACTTTGCCATGAAGCATGGCCTCGTCCCTGTAGGCACCGTTGCCCACGAGTGGTTCATGGGTGTGGCTGCGATTACAAACAACTACGAGAGCGCGAATGAGATTGCCCTGGAATATTGGACAGCGACGTTCGGCGCAGGCGTTCTGAGCATCGCACTTACAGACACGTTCGGCACGCCAGCATTCCTCAGGGCGTTTAGGAAGCAGATTCCACGCCTTACCACAGCTGTCCCTGGAGGCGACACAACGCTGGCTTCATCTGAAGATAGCACCAACAACGACGCTGTGGAGACGATGGCCTCAACCAAGCCGCCCATTCAGACACCGTACGACGGAAATCTAGGATCGCGACAGACTTATGCCCAAGTATTCGCAGGCGTGCGACAGGATTCTGGGGACCCGTTGGATTTCATCAAGATGATGCGCGACTTCTACGACCACGAAGGCATCAAGGACAAGAAGACGATTGTGTTCTCCGACTCTTTGAACCTCGAACTCTGCTTCAAATACAAGGCTGCGGCAGAAGCGGCAGGTTTCCAGCCAACTTTCGGCGTTGGAACATTTTTGACGAGTGAGTATTGGCATGCAAGTGCTACGAGACGAAGCTGACATTGACAGATGATTTTGTGGAGCAATCAACAGGCAACAAGTCTGTGCCCCTCAACATCGTAATCAAGATCGCCTCGGCTGCGGGGCGTCACGCCGTCAAGATCAGCGACAACATCGGCAAGAATACCGGAGACAGGGCGACAGTAGATGAAGTCAAGCAGCGACTAGGCTACCAGGAGAAGTCGTGGGCCGGCGGCGATGAGAAGACGCGCTGGGGAAGTGCAGGACAGCCAGCCAGTTAGGAAATGCGCGGTGTACGGTAGAGACGTGGAGATGCCACCAGCAGGTGGAGGCGTGGATAGTAAGCTGTGAGGCGGCCTGCGAGGCTGAGTCTAGCGCAGACGGTCCTCGCAGAGACCGCGAGGCTTCGTGAGCACTTATGCGCCGGCTCGGAGAATCGTTGCGAGATGGGGGGGGGGCGAATGTAGATGATGTAGCGCAAGAAACGCCATTGGCAAAGTTGGCCATGTCCAAGATGTTCCCTTCCCTACGCCACAGTTTCTGCAATGTGCCAAAATTAAAGTGATGTTAGGGCAGCTTCGCCGCTGCGGGTCACGGCGGACCATGCCTCATTCGGCCTAGCGCAGGCGCCTCCTGCTTGTGCGCGCTCCACTCTCAAACTCAGCCCCAGGAAACGCTCTCGAAGCTGAAACACATTTATCTTCTGCCTGCAGCCCTTCTCCAGCATTGATTCGAGCTCAAGCGCGTTTGACATCCATTCACCTCCATCCTGGTCACGAGTCTACCGCTACTCTAGTGTTGCTTAGCGCGTTTGCAGTCGATTGTCTCAGGAGCCTTCACGTCCACTCATACCACACTGGGCCTGTTTCATAATGAGTGTAAGTCCTTTCTCTGCCAGACTGCTCAATTGACTTTTACACTCCTACAACACCCCATCTACGACACCCGACATTTACACCTGCTGACCCATGTCTGCTGCCGACGAACAGTACGGAAACAAGGGCTACGGCCAGATAGGATCTTATGGCGGTAACCCGTACGACTCCCGCGACCAGAGCCCGGGTGGCTACAACAACTACGATCAGGGCGGCGGCTATGGTATGTTTTTGCATGTGCTACACCCTCAACACGTGGCTAACACGGTGCAGGCGATGTAGAGATGCAATCCTTCCCAGGCGGTGGCGCGAGCGCGAATCCCAATGCCATCCTCGACGAATGCCGCCAAGTCGACCGTGCTCTTGACGATCTTGACGCTCAACTCAGCAGCCTCGACCGTGTCTTCAAGCAGTCTTTGGCGCGGCCAGACATGCCCTCGAGCGAAATCAACAACCTCAGCTCGCAGATCATGACCGGCTACCGTGGCCTCGTGACCCGCGTCAAGGCAATCAAGTCGAAGCCCGACTCTGGCCACCCAAGGAACGCTCCACAAGTCGGCAAGGTCGACCGCAGACTCAAGGCGACCATCAACAGATACCAACAACTCGAATCGGATTTCCGAAGGGATTCGCAGGCAGCTGCCGAGCGCCAATACCGCATTGTCCGCCCAGACGCCACCGAACAAGAGGTGCCCCCCCCCCCCCCCCCCAAATTCACCCAACATGTGACCATGCTAATTTCTCCCAGCTCCTTAACTCAGACCGCCGCGGCCAAGCCTCATCCACCCTGCGCAACGTCAAGGAGCGACACGAAGCCATCCAGAACATAGAACGCCAGATGGTAGAGCTTGCCCAGCTATTCCAGGATCTCGACCAAATCGTCCAAGAACAAGAGCCGCTCGTTGCCAACATTGAGCAAAAGGGCGAGGAAATCCACGACAACGTCCAGGCTGCAAACGTCGAGATCGATGGTGCCATTGTCAAGGCGCGCAGCCGCAACCGCAAGAAGTGGTGGTGCCTCCTTGTCATTCTGATCATCATCATCATCGTTGTTATCATTGCTGTGGTTGTCACGCAAGTCAACAAGGCCGCCGCCAACACGGCTGCGTAGTCGTCAGGGCATACTACTCTTACCATTCCACCAGCAGTATCAAGGCGCCGTAGTACAGCCGCGTGTTGAACAACTATACCCACATCCACCGTCCCCTTCTTTATTCGTCTTTTTTTGCAAAGGCTGGTCCCGTACACTATGTAATACACCTCTCGGTGGATATGTACACCCCCTCATCCATCTCTCTCGTCTTCTTCCCTTGGTTAGGAAAAGGGGTCTCTTTTAAAGGCGCTTGACGGCGTCTTTCCCTTCTCAGCGACTTGAGTATGGCTGTTGCTGTTTCTGCAACGCTGGCCGAATTGCATTGCGGGTTGCTTATATACAAATATTTTAGAGATACTAGCTTACGGGCTTGAGAATGAAAGAGTGTTGACGCATGTGTTACGCGGTGCCAAGATAAGTGATGTGTTGTTGGTGGTGGAAGGCTCCTCTGTGCTATGTCCATGGAAGCTAGGTATCCATCATTCATGAAGTCTCGCCCCAAGCCCCAGTCCGGCGTAATCTGCATTTATCTACTATAATCAAACTGTGGAAAATGGCGGCGAGGAATGAGTAATAAAGTGGCGTTGCAATATACACATGCACCACGCTTTATTTCAAGGCAATCTAAGTGGCACATGAACCGAAGAATAGCCTGGATTTAGATGTAAGATCTACCGACATTTTGACCACTAGAACGCCATAGCTCAAGAGAGAGAGAGAGGGATTGAGGGTATAAAGGGACAGGACGATGTCGTTGCTTTGACGGCTACTACTGTGAAGTCGTATGTTACATGATACGTTCAGCAATCATGCTCCGCCAAACAGCTCTCTTCGCCCTAGCCCTCGCGGCCCCAACTGTCGCCCAAGTCACAGAGGGCTTCGAGAACGGATGGGACCAAACCACATGGCCTACCTACGCTCCCGATTGTTCCCAGGGTGGAAAAGTCACCCTAGACAGCTCGACCGCACATACAGGCAAGAACAGTATCCGCGTTGATGGTGCAGGAGGCTTCTGCGGACACATGTTTGTCGGCACGACTAAGATTCCTGCTGGCGACGTTTATGTGCGAACATACCTGTAAGTACTCTACCTCTTTCTAATTCCGACATGGTTCTCTACCCATGAGAAACGTAGAAAAAAAGAAAAGAAAGAACACATGCAACTAACACGGCCCATAGCAAGGCCTCAAAAGCCCTAACCGACTCCCACATTACCTTCATCACCATGCCCGACTCGGCCCAAGGCGCAAAAAAACACGTCCGTATAGGCGGCCAATCCAAAATCCTCATGTACAACCGCGAGACCGACGACGCGACGCTACCCGATCTCTCGTCCAACGGCATCGCGGCGTCGAGACCGCTGCCAACGAATGCGTGGACGTGTTTCGAGTACCATCTCGGCACGGACGCGAGTGTGGAGACGTGGTTGAATAACGCGACGGTGCCGGGCTTGACGGTGGGGAACGGGGTGCACAACGGGAATGCGGGGCAGTGGACAAGGAGCGGTGTTGCGCCCAAGATTACAGGAGTGTATTTTGGGTGGGAGAGCTACGGGGGGGATAGCAATACCATGTGGTATGATGATGTGGTGGTGAGTGGCAGTAGGGTTGGGTGTTAGATGCAAGCGCACGTCCAGCACGTGACGATAGACGGCCTCTTGCATGCCAAGCATCCAAGCATCCAAGCATCCAAGCATCCAAGCATCCAAGCATCCAAGCATCCAAGCATCCAAGTATCCAAGTATCCAAGTATCCAAGTAGACAACAGACAACACACGCGCTCGTCTTCTTGCCCATGTGCTGGGGCGCCACACACAAGAGGTCATTGTGACACAAAGGCCTGGTGACTCCCGCCTCGCGCCATCCGGTGTGGACTGTGGACGAAGCGGATCCTCCACGTCTTCCAAATTCCCTCACCAAGTGTCATCTGAGCACATGCACTCCACCGCACCCGCCCCAAAAGGACCGGCTGCTAACCTTGGCACAGCATCTTCTGGTCGGACTTCTCTTACGCGGGACATACGCAGCGGGCCTGCAGCGCTGTACCCTGTCGCGCGCTCGCTCAGCTATCGCCTGACGCCCGTTGGGTTGGCTTACGACTCCCCACTTGGCCAAACAAAGCAGAACCAAAGGCCCACGAGCGACGGCGCCACAGCTTTCCCATCCCATGCAGAGACGGACAGGTGAGCGGTGAAGCCGTATGTGCCATGCATCAAAGGCTCCGTCCGACCTACCGCACGAGGGCCACTTCACACAATCACATGGCATGTGCCACCCTTGTTAGCTTCCCGCAGCCCGCAGCCTGGGGGAGCCCGCCCCATTGCGCGACCAACGTCGAATCCGAGAGACGATGCTCAGACACGCCTAGACTTTGGGGCTGATGTTTGCTACCCTTTGCGACCTAGGATTCGGCGCATGGAAGATCGCGCTGGGGCCGTTTAGAACGTTCGTCTCATTCTCACCACTCTGTGGTTAAGAACCCGGGCTTCGTCTTTCTTTTCACCTTCTCTCTCAACCTCGGGGGGAAAAGCTTTTTTTGTGGAGGACCCAGACCTTTCCTCTACCCTTACTACTTACCACACTACGTACTACCTCTGACCCCACAATGTCTTCCGTTGCAGCGTCGGCGAGTCCGTCGCCCACGGCGCCCGTCAAGGCTCCGCCCCAAGGGGGTATCCTTGAGGGCGTCAATCCAGTGCATTTCGATAAGAACCATCCGATTATTTTGTTCATTGTTCAGGTACGTTGTGGGTTACGATTTTGTGCATCGCTTTGGGAATTGGCTTAGCTTGGTGGTGGGACGCTTCACCGATCTAGTGCTACCGACATGTTTTTGGTTTGCGCAACTCCAGTTCCATGGCCGCTGGCTCTCAATCCGAAAGAATAGATCTATATTCACGAAAAAAAAAAGATGAAAAAAAAAACTAACCATCATGTACGCAACAGGCAGGCATCATCATCATCTTCTGCCGCGCACTCAACTGGCCCCTCTCCAAGATCCGCCAACCTCGCGTGATATCCGAAATCATTGGCGGCATCATCCTCGGTCCCTCTGTCATGGGCCGGATTCCCGGTTTCCGATCTTCAATCTTCCCAACCGAGTCCATGACCAATCTGAACCTGGTTGCAAATCTTGGTCTCACCTTGTTCCTGTTCATCATCGGATTGGAGGTGGATTTACGGTTTTTACTAAGCAATTGGAGACCGGCGCTTAACGTTGGTTTGGCTAGCATGGCTATTCCGTTTGGACTTGGATGCGCTATTGCTGTGGGGTTGTACAATGAGTTCAAGGATGAGCCGGATACCGTTCAGATTGACTTTGCCATCTTCATGTTGTTTATTGGTGTGGCCATGGCGATTACTGTAAGTTTTGGACAATACACCAAGGCGCTGTTCTTTACTGATGGAATAGGCTTTCCCGGTACTTTGTCGTATCTTGACAGAACTGAAACTACTCATGACCCCTGTTGGTGTCATCGTTCTCGCAGCTGGTGTCGGTAATGATGTTGTCGGTAAGCTGCGCAAAACAAAACAGATTTATTTTTGATTTTAATAGTCTACATACTAAGCGTCTACAGGATGGATTCTACTCGCCCTTTGTGTGGCCCTCGTCAACGCCGGCTCCGGTCTGACAGCACTGTGGGTCTTACTCACATGTGCTGGATACATGCTCTTCCTGGTGTACGCCGTCCGACCGGCGTTCGTCTACATCCTGCGTCGATCTCGTGCAATCCAAGATGGTCCTAGTCAAGGTATCATCAGTCTCACCCTACTCATCGCTTTGGGTTCCGCTTTCTTCACCGGCATTATCGGTGTCCATCCAATCTTCGGAGCCTTCATGGCTGGGCTGATTTGTCCGCACGAAGGTGGTTTTGCTATCAAAGTTGCTGAGAAGATTGAGGATCTCATCGGCGCGCTCTTCCTACCGCTTTACTTTACTCTCTCAGGACTGAACACAAATATTGGTCTCTTGGACTCTGGTATTGTCTGGGCCTACGTGATTGGAGTTTGCGCTGTAGCGTTCTTCTCCAAATTTCTCAGTGCTACCATTGCAGCTCGTGGGAGCAAGATGCTATGGCGGGAATGTTTTGCCGTCGGGTCTTTGATGAGTTGCAAGGGATTGGTAGAGCTCATCGTTTTGGTAAGCAAATACTACTCACGGCCACTGGGACAGCACTGACAGTCACAGAACATCGGACTGAATGCCAAGATCCTTAGCACCCGAACCTTCACCATCTTCGTCGTTATGGCCCTTGTCACTACCTTTGCGTCATCTCCGCTGACCATGTACTTCTACCCCCCATGGTACCAGAAGAAGGTCGAGGCGTGGCGTCGCGGCGAAATTGACTGGGACACGGGCAAGCCTCTCGACGGCTCCGACGATGGTGTCGACGGTGTAAACTACGAGAAAATGGCAGCTGAGAAGATTCAGCGCATGACCATCTACCTTCGTCTTGACAGCATGCCCAACCTCCTCGCCTTTACCTCTCTTTTTGGTGGAAACGCCGACAAGCTAGCGCCCAAGACGCACCCTTCTAAAGATGTCAGCACAAGCAAGGAAACAGGCGAAACAAGACTAGTTGAATCCGCACCATCCCGCCCAGTAGAAGCCTACGGACTCCGTTTACTCAATCTCACTGACCGTGGCTCCTCGGTCATGCAAGTCTCGGAACTAGAATCCTACACAGCCTATGACCCCGTCGTAAACACTTTCCGCACTTTTGGGCGTCTCCACAACCTAGCCGTCAGCGGCGAAGTACTCGTCGTACCGGAATCATCATTCGCTGAAACTCTCGCAACACGTGCTTCAGACTCCAACTTCCTGATCCTCCCCTGGAGCGAAACAGGCGGCATGTCCGAACAAGCCATCATCGAAGACAAGGGAACGAAGAACAAGCTCGCCGCGTCAAGTTACAACTCATTTGTGCACGAGACACTAGAACAAGCCAGTATACCCGTCGCGGTGCTCGTCAACAAGAACTTTGGCGGCAGCAAGAACAAAGAGCAGAAACAGCGACTGAAGCTCACCAGAACATATAGCAACGTCAGTCTATCAAGCGCTAGGGACAAGGCCGTCACAGCACCCATAGCAGACCGAAGCCACCACATCTTCTTCCCCTTCTTCGGCGGCAACGACGACAGGACTGCACTCCGCTTAGTTCTCCAAATGGCTGAGAACCCACAAGTCACAGCTACAGTCGTTTACTTTGAGGTCCCGGAATCAGTCCTCGGCCCCCTTTCCACCACCAGCAGCAGCACTACCCCAGTCTCGTCAACCGTTCTAGGTAAAAACGGAGAAGCGGTTATCACAACGACAACGAGCACACCCCACGACCAAGACGCAGCCTTTTTCGCTGCGCTGCGCGCCTCCCTCCCCGTCGATCTAGCGAATCGCGTCGTCTTTGAGATTGTGCCGTCTACTGCGCCAATTCAAGATGTTATCGCCCGTGCTGGTATCGAGGTGGGCCAGTCGCCGAGAAACGCAGGGGACCTCGTTGTGCTGGGCAGAAACGTAGCGCGGAATAGTGTGTTGGAGAAGGATAACACGTCAGATGAGATTAGGAGTGGTTCGGGGGCTGCAGGGACGCTAGGTGTGCTTGCTGAGAGAGTTTGGGAGGCGAGAATGGGAGCCAGTGTTTTGGTCGTCAAGGCGGGATTGTGATGTTTGTAGCTGGAGAAAATAAGCGTAGTTGGTTGCTTGGGAGGGCGTTTTGGGTGCCTTGGGATATGTCGAATCAAAACTAGGCTATTTGCCCCCCCTTCCCTTCCTTAGATCAGACTACTGTACAGTTCTTTGTGATGTGAAACTGGGATTACCCTTGCTTGGCTTTGAAAATTTTAAGAATAAGAGTTTGCTTGAGAGGTCCTTTGCTCTTTAAAGGGATCTTCACTAGAGATTATCATATTGTCAATCTAGGATCATGATTACTGCGGCTCCGCATACAACGTCAGGTCGTCCATCAGTAGACTTTATACCCACTAATTACTTGTGTGTGTGTGTGTGTGTGGTCCTCAAGGTACACGTAGTCACGTTATCTGTGAGGCCATCTGCCGTGGGTACACGTACGTTACGTGGGGTGATGTATCTAAACGACGGTCCACGTCATCTTCCCCGGTCGTGCTGCGGCTCTTTCTGAGACGCGAGTCGTATCCCAGTGATTCACCGACACATCAGTTTTTGATGGAGATGGAAAAAAACATCAGTGGAGCATCCTTGGTGGAGATTGTGGATTACACGTCTGTTGTGACGTTTTTGTTGTTGTTGTTGTTGTTGTTATCTTATCGAGGCAGGCTGTCCGGCAATGGGTCGTGATGAAGGAGGAAGGTGGAGATGAAGTGGAAGATAGTTCCAAGGAAAAAGCACGTGTGGGTGGAGGACGTTATCGGCTTCCCATAGTAAGTACTCTAACAAAGACGTACGGAATCCAACCATGAGGCAGGCAATGCTCTGTTGCACACGTCGTAATCGGGTCATGACTTGCAGTCGATCTCCGAGAGATGCGCCACAAAGAAGCTCCGTGCCGCGTATGCGTCTTGCAGGGAGGAGTTGAGGAGGCGGCCAACCACCACCTGACTTGAAGGCAAATCCATGGACAAAAGCACCAAGACTTGACGATGCTAGCATAGAGGACGGTGGCGTTTGTTGGCCATTGTCCACCAAGTGCTGCAAATTTGATGTTCAACGGTCGTGGTCAGTGTGGTGGGTGGGGGACGCGTGGCTAGCGAAGATGCACGTGCCCACTAGTCGGCCAAGGCGCGCCGCAAAGGTAACCTGAAGAGGAAGCAACGAAGGACAGGGGAGATTGAACTATAGTGATTTTGTGCGATTGGGAGACGTGTGCACAGTAGGAGTAGGTGCAGGAGTAGAGCAGGAGTAGGAGTATGTGTACGAGTAGGCGTACTATGTAGGGGTAGTGCAAGGCAAGGGATGCGCAGACTTGGGCTAGCAAAGTGAAAGCTTGAGTAGCTTCGCGTCTTCGAGACTGCGCAAAGGCTGCTTGGCACGACGCGCGAAACAAGCGACGATGAGAGGCAGCGGTCATGGCGACGCGGATGCCAAGCCAGGCGGTTGCAGAGGGCAGAGTGGTTCACCAGAGATTGCGCAAGCTGTGGTGCCCATGTCTGCCACGCTTAGCGAAGCGGACAGCAGAAGCAAAGTGAGCAGCAGCACCGAGACGTCGCTTTGTGCGTGTGCCGCAGGAGAGCGGCCGCGGGACGAGGTTGCAGGCGTGCGCAAGCGGCATGGCAAATGCTACGCTGGTCTGACGGTTGTTGCGTGGGTGCGTGGGTGCGTGGTTGCAGTGGGAGTTGAGCGGGCGGTGGTGGGCGATGGTGGGCGTGGTGGGTTCTAGACAGGTGGAAGCCGCGACAGGGCCGCGTCAACCCGGCCGGATTGGGTAAGCGCGAGTCGTCGTCGCCTTTGCCCCGTCCCTCCATCAATTGCCCTCGTCCGCACCTGTCCAGCCCACAACTCCGACTCCACCACCACCACCACCACCACCGCGTCCTTCAGTGCTGCATCGCCGCCTGCAACGCGAACGAGAAGGAGAGCGCGAGAGAGCGAGCAAGAGAAAGAGAGAGAGAGACACCCGCAAGCCATCTCTTCGCGCCCACGACCAACAGAGTCCCCGGAACATCTGCCTGTGGCTGTCTCGTTGCTGCGCCGCTGCATCATCGGGCTGTGCACTGCCAATCCGCAGCCAGTCGACGACGCTCTCCCTCGCCCACCACACCACGACTGCTCCTGCACTCACCACCACCACCACCACCACCGCGCACAACGACACTGCGACTGCAGCTCGCACTCGCCCACAATGGAACACAACAACAGCGCCCTCCGCGCTCAACATCAACAAAATCAACCACACGTCGACACCGACAGGCTGGCCGCCGAGCTGACGGAGCAGTTCCGCCAGGTCCTCAGCACGAAGCGCATCAACGAACTCACGTCACGCTCATCCCACTCGCGCTCCTCGTCACCAGCACCGCGGGATTTTGGAACACCGCAGCCGCCGCCGTCGCAGTCTGCCCCGCCCACGTACGCTTCCATCAAGAACATTCCCCTTGTCCCCGAGGCCCCCCGTGATGCGCGGTCGCTCCGGTTCAAGAACATGCTGCACTCGCTCTCCAACATGCCCGTCCGGTGGGAAAATCCCGGACTCCTCGACGAAGCCCTTCGCGTCATTCCGCTCGAGCACATCTACAACGAAGCCGAAGAGGAGAGCCAAATACTGCAGGCCGAGGGCGAGAGCATGGGAAAGAAGGCCGCCTGGGGCTACCAGGACTGCGTCGTCCGCGCACTGCTCCGATGGTTCAAGCGATCCTTCTTCTCCTGGGTCAACAACCCGCCCTGCTCGCGCTGCTACTCGCCAACCGTGGCCGTTGGCATCACACCACCACTGCCCGACGAACAAGCCCGGGGCGCCAACCAGGTCGAGGCGTACCAATGCTCGCACGAGGGCTGCAAAAACTACGAGCGCTTCCCACGGTACAACGACGCTTTTGTCCTACTGCACACCCGCAAAGGCCGATGTGGCGAGTGGGCCAACTGCTTCAGCATGCTCTGCCGCGCCGTTGGCTCAAGAGTACGCTGGGTTTGGAACGCAGAGGACCACGTCTGGACCGAAGTCTACTCTGTACACCGCAAGCGCTGGATTCACGTCGACGCCTGCGAAGAGGCGTGGGACAAGCCCCGGTTATACACGGATGGTACGTTGCTGCTTCGACGCCCACGCCCTTCATCTGCTAACCGACTCTCCAGGCTGGGGCAAGAAGCTCTCATACTGCATCGCTTTCTCGGCCGACGGGGCCATGGACGTCACTCGCCGATACGTCCGCGACACCAAGCACGCTGCCGAGCGCAACCGCGCACCAGAGGCAGTCCTTCTCCACATCATGGACGAGATTCGAGCTACACGACGCGCCAACATGTCCAAGCAGGACAAGTTCCGCCTGCAAGGTGAAGACATCCGCGAAGCCAAGGAGCTCCGTGCCAGCGTCATCTCATCCATTGCACACGCCGTCAGCAAACTCAAGCCCGAGGACATCATCAACGCTCAGGTTACTCGCCGCCTAGGCCCAGATGCCCAAAAGGCATTGGAGGGTCGCATGAGCGGCAACACCCAATGGATTCGAGCGCGCGGCGAGGGTGGACAGCAACAGAACCAACAAGACCCTCGCAACCAGCACCCGCGATGAAACCAACGCCGACCCCCATCTTCCCTTCACCACACACGCCATCTTTCCATGGTGCCATGTCTACAACGTAAGCCGAGTGAAGCGACAGTGCGCTGCACCTAGCTCTCGAGCATGTAGAGTTGGATGCAAGCCGAGATACCCTCCCTACTTTGACCCCCGCGACAATTGTTACGCGGATGACACTCGCGCCCGTACAAACATAGAGCCTGGGATTCATCGTCATTCCTATTCATTTGCGCTGGCGTTCCAGGCGCAACACTCGAGAGAGATGTGCGATAACCTCTAATGTCTGCACCTTACCTCAGCAGAGGCTTTTCTTTAATATTCTGGCATCACTTTGGCGACCCATTTTCATTGCTTCACTACCTTCTTCACTTCAACCTCTTTGTGTGCACGCGGGGTTTTGCGGCACTGTTTATACCATTTTTGCCATTTTGGATTACGATTTGCGGCATCTCCTATGTCTTTTCTACATGTTTACGAGCTTTTTTGGGGGCATTTGTACGCACGACGTATGAGCTTCACGTTTTAGGCATTCGTCGCAATGGTGTGTGTGTGTGTGTGTGTGTCTGTAAGAGGGGTTGACGCGCGTCCTCAGCGCCCAAGATACAGGGCTTGCTGCACAAACAGCGCGATAAGACGCAAGATAGAAAATCAGAGCCAAGATTGGCGATGTTTCTGCAAGCCACATGCACTGTTTGCACCATTTTCAGTGTTAACAACTTACCGTGATTGTGTGCGACTAGGCCAAAAGCTGATCAAAGTCGGTGAGTTGGTGGTGAAAGATTTGCGGGGACGCGCGTTTTCAGTACGCAGGCTCTGATCAGGAACATGGGAAAGAGATCTCCAGGGTCCACCCCCCATCCCTTTCGTTGCCAAAACATGGCACGTTAAACGTCAAACGAGATGGAAGAAATCATGATGCAAGAAAAGCAAGCGTCATAGATCATGACGACCCAGTTTCATGTCGAGTTCTCTCCGCTCGCACGCAAGAGACCAAATCATCATCATCTTAGTGAGATAGGTATGTGTGCAAGATGACATTTTAGGCCCCCCCCCTTTCCGCCAAGCGAAAAAACCTCAGGTTTTGGGTGATGAGGGACATGTGAGGCTCTGCGACTGTGCCTTAGTTGTGACAAGTTTTGTCTACCACGGGGGGCCTGGACTCAAGGCTGTGTGGTGTTTGGGTAATTGGGCGAGGAACTGCCGTGATACTTCCGCGCGTTTGCTGGTTTTTGTTAGGTTGGTGATGGTATTGTGGAGGGCTGAAACGGCCATGTGAGGCTTTGGACTGTAGTAATCGTGGGTGTCTGGCAGTGCTTCTATGCATGCCAGCCAACAGCACATACGCACTGCCCTCCCCTACACAGCAGAGAGTTGTGTCAGCTCTCTTAGTCCTCCATAATCCAGAACCGTTGGCAAGCCACCTGAGGCTGGTGATAGCTAACCCAGGATCAACCACTTAAATCTCGCCGCACACAGACCCCGACCCCTCCCCCCCCCCTAGTGGTGTGGCTGCGCCGCGCATTTCAGCTACCGCATTTGAAGCAGCTTGCTACAAAAGCTCGTGGCGACCTGCCACCTGCATTGTCCTCGAATAAATTTATTCCTGTTGTTTGACGTTCAGTCCTTACTTACCGACTCACATGCATGGGTGACGCCAACGACGACCGCGGATTCACCATCGCTACTTCCTACCAGTCAATCCACGCTGCTTTCTGAGTGACATCAGTCAGCCTTGCTTTGTTACCATTGCCCCAACACCACCATAATAACAACCGCAAACATGGGCAAAGCCGGGCGCTTCGCGTGTATCCTCACGCCCATGTGCCTTACCCTCGCATCTTTAATCTGCTTCGTCATTGTCATGCTAGGTCAAACGCCATGGTCGGGCAACAAAGCACCAGCAACAGCCTTGGGGCGCGAACTATACTTCTTCAAGGTATGCCACTTCCCCAGTCATACCACTTGAGTAATGTCTTAATACCATGACCAGGCAAATACCGGAAACATAACGGCAGACCCGGACACCCTCGCCGACAACATCCCCGACAGCATCACACCAGATGCCGCAAAAGAGTTCCTCGACGCCCTGCAAGGCAAGCTTTCGTCGAAAGAACTAAAGGACTTTTACCAAGTCGGCCTCTTCTCCTACTGCGAGGGCGACCGCGATGCGGAATCTGGTAAAGAAACCATTACGTACTGCTCGGCGCGCAAATTCCAGTTCCACTTTGATCCCCTGGCCATCTGGCAGATGAACAACACCAACATCCAAGAAGTTCTCGGAGACAAATACGAAAGTGGTATGAATGCATACAAGAAGGCAGCTGGCTGGATGAACTGGGCTTTTGTCATCACGCTTGTTCTCACAGCTGTCGAGTTTGTAGTGGGATTCTTTGCCATCTTTTCTCGATGGGGTAGCCTTGTCACTACTGTTGTCTCCACCGTGAGTCTTGTCCTCTTCTCTCATTACTCGTAAACTTTGCCTGAACCCACACTAACCAACCCCCTTCCCTTCCAAGGCCCAAACCGTCTTCGCCATCGCCGCCGCCGCAACCGCCACAGCCCTCTACGGCACCATAACCGGTGTATTCAAAACAGTGCTCGAACCCTACAACATCGGCGCCTCCATGGGCAGCCAAATGCTCTCCGTCCTCTGGCTCGCAGTAGTCTTTTCCATTGGCTCCGGCTTCTTCTGGCTCATCAGCGTATGCTGTTGCAGCGGAAAGAGCAGTCACAAGAAGATGGTTGTGGATAAGACGCCATACACGTATGAGAGGGTTGCGTCTCCTGCGTTTGGCCAGCAGGGCCATCCGATGAAGCAGTGGCCTAGCAGTCAGAAACAGACGCCGGAGACGGGTGCTACGGCCTATGAACCTTTTAGGTCGCGTGTCTAGGATTATGTGGACTGCGTCGTGTAGCTGTGTTGGACGAGTGTAAGAATACTTGGGAGGGCGGGTTGGTCCTTGTAACGACTTGTATGGTCACACTCTTAATTTTCTTTTTGCGGGATTTGTTTCTTTTTTCGGGTACCTCATATACCCCCAGACGGCGTTACCTTGTTGGTACGGTAGGTTTCCTGTCATGTTGTTCAATGCAACAACGGTCTATCATCTACATCATGTGTAGTACAGAGTGTGGAGTTTAGGTGGCGGTGATTCCGATTCCGCGCGTAGCAACAGAGGCATTGAGCTAGCGCACTTTGGGTAAGGTGGGTTGCCGGCTCCGAATTGTGTATCAACGGGATGGCTCGTTCAGATACGAACGTCTAGGCATCAATCACATTTGCCAGCGCGTACCGCAAAAGTCAGCGCTAGCGCAAGGCAAGATGCCGCGGCGCCTGTCACCGCGTGGGTTTACCCGCTATATATGAGTACTGACAAGGGAGCATATGCCAACCGCAAATGCCGTCACATCTTTTCATTCTGCGCACAAATTGCTTCACACAACTCCCGCAATAATACTCGCAGTCATGGCAGCTCAGAAAGCTGCTTTCATCAAAGTGCCCACCGACAGCTCTAGTGGCTTCCAAACAATGCCTGTGGAGCCCTCAAGACGGCTGCCCGAATCCGACATCAGCATCGAGCCATGTACCGAGCACGATGCCGAGAAGATCGTAAGTCCCTGCATAAGAAACAACTCGTGAAATCCCCCCAAACATTTTTAACAATTTGAACCAGGCGCAGGGTCTCTACTTATGTTTCCCAGACGACTGGTGGGCAAAGAAAGAACCCCTGGAGCTCCGACCCAAAGAGAACAGCCTTGAGACCCGCATCCAGCGCATGGCTAAGCGCCTGACCCCCGCCATCAATGACCCCAACCATAGCTTCATCAAAGCCGTCTTGACCTCGACCGGTGAGACAGTGGGGGTGGCAGGTTGGACGCGCCCATCCAACCCTAGCGTGCACAACGTGTTCCGCCGCAGTGCCATTGACCACTACGGCTGGAAAGAAAAGATGGGCTGGACAGACGAAGAAATCAACGACATGTGGCAGCACGTCAGCAACGAGAACTGGAACGTTCAGTTTGGCAAGGACGACGAGACGAGGAAGGAGGTGACTACGGGTGAGCCGCATTGGTATCTTGCGCCGCTGATTACGTGGCCTGAGTTCCAGGGCAGGGGCGTCGGCAAGAGGTTGATGAGTTGGGCGATTGAACAGGCTGATAAGACGGACCCAGTTACACCAATGTATCTAGAGTCTAGGCCGAGTGCTAGGGCGGTGTACATGCATTTGGGGTTTGTTCCGTTAGGGGATTATAATATGTTGAGGAGGGGGCCGGCGGTTGTGATGGGGTTGGAAGGGGATGGGGACAAGGAGAAGTTGGAGGGGGTTTAGTGTTGAGGTTGTGGATAAGAACCCAGAGGATGGTCCTACTTCGTAAAGGCGCCGTGTTTTCAGCTCAGAGGTCCCAAGAGAGCCGAGTAGCCATCTCCCACGTCTATTCGATCAGTGGTCGATTTGAGCGTGTGCGTGTAGCATTCCGGTCGTTATTTTAAAAATGATCATCGTATGTGTTGATTTTTTGTCACTTGTCAGTCGCATCGTGTAACTGTTTAGCTCTCTCATGGACTAAGAGTGTATGCTAACAGGCCCTGTAGGAATCGCACGAGGCGTTCACGTTTAGTAGCCAATGTGAGTGATACCGAACGCTAAACCTGAAGTCCTACTAAGGAATCTGGACGGTCTGGGCTGAGATACCCACCTTCCCCAAAGGTTACAGCATCCGGCTCATCCGTTGCGGCATCATCTTGAAGAAAAAGACTCCAAACTTCCTAATAGGCTCTACATCTTGTATCAATAGGAGACTCTGGGAACAAAATACCCTTGCAGAACGAGAAAAAAAATTGATATGGTTCCGTGGTTAGGAAAGAGCTGTCGTATGTATGCTAGAGGGCCTACACTGTAGCTTATATATCTATTCATCTGCGATAGCAAAGCCGAGGATGCGATATGTGAAGAGCCAGCCATACTTTCCAACCCCCTAACGGAAGTAAGTTGGTGCCGTAGCCTTAGCAGCCATCCAAGCCTCATCCAAAGACCTCACCACATCGTCAGGCAGCGGCCCCTTTTCCAGATCTGCCAGGTTACTTTCCAACTGCTTCAAACTGCTGACACCAATGATCACACCATCGTTGCCGCCTTTGACCCTGGTTTTCAGTTCAGAGTGGTGAACACACCATCGCAGCGCAATTTCTAGCAGCGTCAAGTTGTGCTTCTGTGCGGCGTCTTCGGCGATCTTCAGAGCCTGGAAGGTAGCGTCTTTGAAGTAGCGTTCACGGTACATGCTTCCGACTCGATCCGCTTTTGTTCCAAAACGACCTTCGTCAGGTTTGATGTCCTTTGACTTGATCTTGCCGGAGAGGAGACCGCCAGCCAAGGGGTTGTAAATAACAATGTCGATCCCATATTTGCGGCAAGCTGGGACGAGCTCAGGTTCGATGGCGCGAGCTACCCACTGTCAGGCTATATTTCTGGGCTGCAACGTTTGTGCTTACTGATTGCATTGTACATGGCTTGGTAGATAGTCGGCTTCACCCAGCCTCGCTCTTTGCAGATATTGTACACCTCAGCGACCTCCCACGCAGCGAAGTTAGACAGTCCGAGGTTGACGAATTTGCCCTGTTTATGAAGCTCGTTCACGGCACCGAGTGTCTCCTCAAACGGCACGGAATGATCCGGCGCGTGCAGGTAAAAGATATCCACGCAATCCGCTCCCAACTCCTGAAGACTGATTTCGAAGTGCTTCTTTAGGTTGTCGGCTTTGTGAACGCCTGCCTCGTAAGGGTAAACCTTGGTGGCGAGGGTGAAGCCGCGGTTTTTCCATCTCGCCTGGCGTGTCCATGCCTCTTGCGTGCCGCCAACGTACACGCGCGCTGTATCAACTTCATCATAGCCTTGGGACTGGAAGTAATCAAGGTGCTTGGTAAATTCGTCCAACTCTGTGATGCGTGCACCGCTGGTCTCGTCAGGACCTGGAAAGCATTAGTGGTGATGTGCAAGATTATGGGGCTATGAAGCCTACCAAATGTCATCAACCCGAGAATAACTCGGTCTTTCGGGTTCTGTGCGAGGAGCGGCATTTCGTCTGTCGACCTGAGCTGTGTGACGGTAACATGTAGACTATCGAGGGAGCGGTGCACGCCTGTCGTCGCCGTTACGACATGACGATAGGTAGCAGGGTGCCCCGCTCGGACATAAAGACGTGTATATCCGTCGTCTCTCCATCGCCTTCTTCACTCTCATCGCACCTCATCCTGCCATGCTCATCAACCGAGTTCTCATCGTTATTTGACGAAACTAGTCATCATTACGCGTTTCTGCCAGGTCGTGATGCAGCAACCCGAGACCCGAGACGACGACACCTTCACAAGTGCGATGGTAACAAGTCGCGAGAGCACTTGATCTCGGCTTCTACCGCATCCACCATATGATGGGCGATCAGCTCTAGCTCATCTTTGGATCAGCCATCGTGCAGTATGCGCCATTCTACAATCCAGGCTTCTTCTCAACACTGCGGCGCTTGGCCCTTCCTTGCCCCCGACTGGTTCCTCGATTCATTGGAAACGCCCCGATGTGATTGGGAAAAGGCAGCTTCGCGCGTCTATTGGACAGCTACTTCGAACCTACCAAGCCTCCGCGAACTACTTGCAGCAAGGCGTCGAGGCGGAGCATATGTTCCACCAATGCCGTCTGTGCTAGAGTGGTGGAAAAGCAGGAACAGCACGCTCCCGCGGCCGTGCAACCCTTGGGGGCGCTGATGAGAAATGGCTGAAACAATACGAGACATCATAGCCAACATTCACACCTCGCTTGGGGCGTCGCCCTCTAGCACCAGTGACATCGCTCATGGGCCGATAAGGATAAGGAACACAACGTGAGGGAGCTCCAGCTGGTCAGGCGGTCATCATCATGCAGCTAACCTGCGCCATCATGCAACTAGCAATGCCCATCACCCCCGCAACATGGCCGAACTCTGCACCCAGGATCGTCCCGCAAACGTCCCGCAGCTCTTCTGTACAGCACAGGTGCCACGTAGCAGCGACGCAGGTACGCACAGAAGCCGCACACAAAGAAGCAGAAACCGTCGCGGGCAGATCACCGCACCATATAAGGCTGGCAGCCAGCCCTACGTCCATGTACCAGCATTCTACTCCCGATTTCACAGCAGACCGTCATCTGCAGTGCGCCAGACAATGAGTCGATCAGCTGGAGCCGGAGGTGTCATGTGGCCCAGTAAGCCACTGTGTGCAAACGTACGGATCAGTCACTTCCTCGCACACCATCAAGTGGGCTTCCGTCTGATTGGAGCGCACACTATCAATACAAGGTACTTTGACTGAATCCTTTCTTGATTTAGCTTCTAGCCATGCGTTTATTGGAATTTGGCCTCCACGCCGCGAATGCGGTGCTCTTGCTCCCTTGCCAGGCCGGAATACTCTTTGTCTTCACATGATATCATAATAGTCAGGCCGATTATTTATCAAAGTCACTTTTGCCTTGAAACGCTAGGTTGTTCCTACCAGATTGGTTTGTGTCGCGCATCTTAAGTAGGACCTTGGGTCCCTCATCGTGGATCTTACCATTCCGAACTTCGGCATTCATATGCATGCAGTCGTTACTACTTCTGAACCTGGATACTGGACTCGAAATTTGGGCGCATAGCGACCCGAGACCCGAATCTTGGTCGCTATGTGCTGGTCTTTCAACTTTGGCTTTCCAAGCAACACAAAACGTAGGAGCTCGTCGCCGTCGGACGAAAAGAAGAGACGGGACCAACCGGCGGATAGCGCGATCCATGGAGAAGGAAGGCCAGTCGCTGTAGAACATTTAGAGAAGCGCAGTTCGAGAGAGTCAGGCAGAAAGCAAAGATCTGGTGATTCTACCCCGCGCTCGCCGCGCCGCGAAAGAGAAAGGGAGGAACATCGTCCGCGATCGCAACGCCACTACGAAGATGCGTACCGAGAGCACGAAAAGCGCCGTCCTGCACTGGATGTCCAAGTGCCACAGATATACCGACGAGCACCTGAGCCAAGCAGCGTCATTTCATCTCAAGAGGCTCTTTTGAATCCGCGACCCCATCGAAGCCAACATCATCGGCGGCGGCACCCAAAGCAAACTTCGCAAAGCACTCTACGCGGGCGTGGGGCAAAGCGCGATTCTGTAAGACACTCAAAGTCTAAGAAGAATATCCGACCTGAACCTTCTCGGGGGTGGTCACTCTTTGCGCCATCGCCGCCGAAGACGCCAAAACATGAACATCGTAGTTATCAGACTCTAGACTCTTCGCCACGTAGCCACCAGTCAACTCGCCAGCACCGCTCCTCGACTACTCCACATACAAGTCCAGAGTCATCGCGGTCTCAGAACCGCCACCACCGTTCTCGTCCGCACGAAGAGTCAGCATCATCCTCACGCCAAGCTCGCTCTCGTACGCCGAATATAGCTGCCCGTCGTGTGCCCGACAGACGGTTCGCCGTACTTGCTGCCACCAATCAGGCGCTTGAGGAAGTCCGACAAGAAGCCTTTGCACAACCGTCCCCGCCTCCGCGACGAGAAAGGCTGCGACGGTATGAGGGCGTTACCCTCCCGTCATCGCAAATACCTTTCAACTGGGATTGTATAAGCAGCTCCCAGACTTCAGCTGGGCAAGGCCACAGGAGTGGCGATCCAAGTGGTCGGCAAAGGCGTTCGCGTTGGTAATGTGCAGAACTGACTGTTTATGAGCATTACGTCTCGCGCCTCATACAAAGCAATCCATGAGCATATGTGTTGCAGGTGCGGACATGATAACATCAGTCCCGGTGGAGTTGACGTTGGACAAATCGGTGGCACATTACCGGACGTTGTGTAGCGATGCTTTGTTTTTCTTTTCGTAGCATTGTCCCTGTTCTTTTGTACAGTGCCCGTGCGTTGGATGATCACCAACGCTGGATGATCACCCCCACCACCACAACAACAAAACTTCAACGCGTCATAACTCAACCAATATGGATCCGATTCAGGAAGCGATTGAAGAAATCGAATCGCGCGACCCAGGAGATGAATTCTCGTACCAACAAATCGCGAAAAAGTACAACATCAACCGTTGTACGCTCGCCTGAAGGCACAAGGGTCTGCAAGAGGCATATGGCGTACGCCGGCTCTCCCTTCATCTACAACATGAAAAAGAGCTTGTACAATACGTTAATACGCTTACTAAACGACGTTTACTACCTTTAATAGAGATAATACAACGCTTTGCTTTAAGTTTAGCTAGAAAAGAGGTTTCTAAAACCTAGGTTACCTAGTTTCTCTACTGTTATCCCAACTCCCTTATCTCTGCGTATAGTAAGGGATTGAACAAACTTTATTGCAACGCTAATTTAGGAGCTAAGTACAGCTTATATTTTAAGCTTTTAATTAAAAAGATAGAGAAGTACAACGTCCAATTATCCTATATATTTAATATAGACAAAAAGGGGTTTCAACTTAGAAAAATTAGTAGAATAAAGCGTATTTTCTCTAAGGCACGTTATGTAAAAAAGAAAGTACGCCAACCGCTTAAGAATAGCTTAAGTAAGTAAATTACCGTTGTAGCTTATATTTATTTAGATAGAAGCGCTTTAAGTCCTTCTCTTATCTTTAAGGTAGCTAATAGAGCTATACAAACTAGCTAGGTTAATGCTGTATAAGCAAGAAACTACTTAGTTCTTACTACGTTATTACTCTCTAGCTAGAGCAATAACAATATTAAGTTATATTAGCTTAAGAAGGTGTTTAAAAGACAAACTAGGCGGCATGCTTTAACTAGGTATTAATTACTACTCCTTAACAGCTATAGATCTTATATTACAATAGACATTATTAATTATTATTACAATTACAAGATCCTGTTAGCTGTATACCTGCCTTACGCTACCTATACGCTTTAACTACTTAATATAGTAATGTTTAAACCTCTAGCAAACGCTTACTTAACTTAGTTAACTTAATACTTTTAAGACAGCTAAAGGATACTTAATATAACTAAAGAAGACTTCCTCCCGCTCTTCTAGAAGTCCTAGAACAAGGTTTTTAAACCTCTTCTTATTAAGAGAGCGTTTAAAGCAACTAGGATACACCTACCTAACCTAGTAGTTGTACTTAACAAGTTTGCTAAAGAAAAGTTAGATTTAGAAGCTAGTTTAACCTTTGTACTTTTTAGAGAGAATTAGCTTAAGTTAAAGTTAATTGTACATTAGAAGGTAAGGGATTAAAGTAGTAAAGGGGTTAGGAAGCTTTAACAAAGTTTACACTACTTTATAGCTTAAAATACACTCCTCTACAGTAAACTTAAAGGCCTTAGGCAATCCCTAGCTATTAAGAAAAGGCAAGAAACTAAGTCCTATACCTTACAGCTTAAGGATTATCCTAAGTATTATAAGAGAGCTATTTAGTAGTTACTAACAAGCGTCAAACGAGTTTATAATAATAAGATATAATAACAACAACAAGCTAAGCTTAAAAAGCTTTAAAAAGCTAAGCAAGCTAAGGCAAGCAAAGCAGCTTATAATTATAAGCTTTAACTTAAAGCTGCGAGGCGTGTTAAGCGGGAGAAGGGTTAAGAGGAGACTAGAAAGCGGAAGGCTAAAAAGAAAGCCGAAAGAGAGCATTGTAGAAGCCTCCGCAACGCTGCCAAAGCTATACAATTGCCCTAATTAGGTAAGCGCAAAGCTTTAAAACCTTATAAGCCAGCTACAAAGCGTTAAAAGCGTGGTGGTGTTGCTCTAGCTGTAGTGGGAGCCGCAAGGGGTGCACCAGCTGTTCTACCGCGTAGTCGCCGTGATCGCGTGATAACGCCCTCCAAAAAAAATAATTTGAATAAGCCAAAACTTTCGTAGGCCTATATATAGTATAATCCCAGCTTTGCGCAATTTTATCACGATTTGTTGTGGCTGTACAACCTCATCTTTTCGATGATATTAAGTTGCTGGGGGTGATCATCCAGCGTTAGTGATCATCCAACGCACGGGCACTGTAGTGGAATACCCCCTGGCATATGATTGGTAGTTTGGGCGTTCGCATCATCATCACTCGGCATCAGCACAAGTACTTTGGGCCTTTCTGGCAACATAATACCCCTGCATCACCCGGTCTTATTATAGTATATAGCTACTTTTATTAGTACCAGTAAAGCATACAGTATTGAACTTGTGCCCATACAATTCATTTACTGCACAAAAGATAATTCTCTTATTGAGTCTCCTTTTTAGAAACTTATACAACTACAACACATGCAGTGTGCCCTTACTCTAGTGGGTGATTTAATGCTCCGTATCTACCAGTCCCCCCCCTTGTCGAGATGCCTAGCGCTAGTTTTCAGCCAATAGTAGGCGATCGTTGGGGTGACAATTTGGGAGACTAGGTTGAAAAGGGTTTACACCTAACTGCTTTTAGAGCGTCTCCGAAGTGCCAACAAAGCTTGTAAAGGGGGCCTACCAGCGTTAGAAATCTAAGGTATATGCTAAGTCTCAAAACTTATCTAATTTACATTGTTTTAGGGGCCCTAGGCATGCAAAAAGTAATAATTTTTAATAATCTTTAGTAAGCGTTGTTAGGTCTGTTGTTAAAGGAAATAGGCTAGTAAATAGGTTAAAGGTACCCACGCTTGGGTATAGGTTGGGTTGTGGTCGCACTATGACTCGCATATACCTATAGTATAGGTTAAGTTACAGTATCAATAGCGTAGGGTATATTTAGGTTGTGGTAGTTAAAGTCTATAGTATATTAAGTTATAATTTAAGTTATAATCAAGTTAGAGTTAAGTTAGAGTTAAGTTAGAGTTAAGTTAGAGTTAAGTTAGAGTTAAGTTAGAGTTAAGTTAGAGTTAAGTTAGAGTTTAGTTAGAGTTTAGCTAGTATGTTTATTACTTATTATCTATAAGTTATGATAAAAAATTTAGATAAAATAGAAGTGTTAAGAGGATAATACTGTATTACTTTAGCTAGTTAATTTAGCTTATTATTCTAAATAGCTGTCGCAGAGTACTGTGCCACATGCTACGCTACCACTAGCAAATAACTTATCTAAGCTAAGCTGATATAAGAGCACGTGACCTATGCAGTTAGCTAATATAAAATAATAAGTGTCGCATATATTAGCCACGCGCCTTAGCCACGAGGCTCTAGGCCTAAGCGTCAAGGCCTGCGCGGAGCGCGCAGCGCCAAGCACTAAGGCTCAGAGCCTTCACGCCAAGGCTTAGAGACTTTACAATAAGCTTAGATACTTGCATCTAAGCTCTATAGAACACTTGCTGTGCTTAAAGGCATTTCTCTAAGCTCTACAACTGTCTTTACAAACTATAATATTTTTCTTTATATATATAGAGTGTCTTAGACAATAGTAAAAAAGATAAAATTAATTATATAGTTTTCCTAAACTACTGTTACTAGCTCTTTTATTTTTTATAGTTATAAGCTTAGTGCTTTAAATAACAGTTTAGATTCTCTCTACGCAACCTAGAGTACGCTAGTAGTAGTTTAGACTTTCTAATCTATTTAAATACACCTCTTAATTTACTAAATAATTATACTATAATAATAGCAAGCAACTTTTTTTATATTACTAACTTAGCGCGCCTTTTAGGTTACGTAAGCTAGACTTACTAGTATACCTAGCTAAAGTTTAATGCTAAATTTAAAAAAGTCTAAAAATATATTAACCTAGAGGCTATTATAACTATTAATATATTAATAAGGCTACTTTTAAGGCCTTTAGTACTTATAAAGAACTTGAAAAAAAAACTCAAAGCTTTTAGTAAAAAGCTTAATAAATATCAAGTAAGGCACGCAAACTAGGCTGTAAAGGCGCGTGCTCTATAGTATATATAAAACTAAGTTTACGTAACTATTAATAAGCAGTTACTAGCTTTAATTATAATAATACTTATGAATAAACTAACCTAAACTTTTAATAAGCTTATTAAGCAATTAAAGCTTAAACTAGTGCTAATAGACGCTATTGACTAAATAGTAACATGCTAGAAGTACTACACAAGCTTTAAAAAGGCAAAGCTTAGTACTATAAAACTATAAGCTTAGTATAATAAGTAGTAAATAAGCAAACTAAAAGCTAAAAAGCTAAAGATTTTTAAGATAGATAGCGCGCTTGCTATATTTAACCTTTTAGACGCTGTAGGAGCTAAATATACTTCTAATTAAGCTAGTACTACAAAAACATTCTACTCACAGTAATAAAACCTTAAAAAAAACTATTTTAATATAAACTAAATAGGTTAAGTATTCTTAAAAATATTTTATTAGCACTTAATTAGCTTACTAAGCTTAGCTAAATCTTTAGAAGCTTACGTTATATTAGGAAGCTTAAAACTTTATATACTTAGACAAAGCGCTAAAGGCGCAGGCTAGAAATATAGCTATAAGTGCCTTTGGCTTCGGCCTTTTGAGACAACCTTTTGATGTGACCACACATTTTGTAGACACCTTTTTAGTAAAAAAAGATTTATTACTAACAACAAGTATCTAGGCTTATCCCCTTTATTTAGTATTGCTGGCACGCAATTAGTGTTTTACATGTTTAGACAGAAATAAAGATGTGCAATATCCCTGTAACTAACCTTCTTAACTAATAACTATTTACTGCTAACTATTTACTGCTAACTATAACTTCTATTGTCCTGTTGCTATCCTAGCAGTGTTATAGTTATAGCGTTTAGTGCCTATTCTTAGATCTAAATAAACAATAATAGTATTACTATCTATGCACAGCTTTTTTATTTCTAAAAGTAACTTATAAAATCCTTTAATTTATTAGTTTATTTTAGCTACTTAATAGCTATTTTAATATGCTTTTACTTCTTATAAAGCTACTTTTAAGTCTTTTTACTAAAGTTGCATTTGCGCAAGAGGAGATTGCTAAAGTAATATACTTTTATTATACTTAGACTATTAATATGCGCAGTGTATATAGTATACTAGCTAAACTAGCCTTGTATAGTTCTTATTATAACTTTAACATTTATAACACTAGACGTATTAAAGATGTCTTAACTATAGTTATATTCTAACCTCTATACTAACTCAACTACTACAAAGACTATTACTACTAGCTTTTTTTTAACTAACAAAAGTAGCTGCTTAATAGTAGTAAACGCTGGCTTTGTAATCTACTACTATAGCTTTTAGTATAGTAACGTAGTAAAGTCTAACTTTACTTAATATAAACTATTAGTCTTTATATTAAATAGAAAAAAAATAGTCTTAGTATTATATTGTTTATATATAAGTTGTTTGTATGTAGTACTATATAGTATAAGAAATCCTAAAAGTAGAAAGTAGTAGGTAAAAAGCTTTTATAAAAAAGTATTGCAAGCTTCTACTACAGTAACATATATATTCTTAATCTTCTTCTCTATCTCTATTGCAATTTTATTGCTAGCTATAGGCTAGCAATTGCTATTAAACACGTTTTAATTAGTATTATTTTTTAGTACCTTTAGCAAATTTTTTTAACTCTGATTTTTACTTAGTAGTCTAAGCTTTTCTACTGTAAGCGCTTAGCGCGTAGACCTTATCTACCTCCTGTTTAAATCTTATTAACTACACACAATCTTTTTATTTGACTTTTGCGACTAATTAGTAGAGGGTAGCTGCTTTTTACTTTTTTTAGAAACCTTATTTTGACTACAACAACAGCCACCACCTTTAACACCTTAAAAAATAAATAAGTGCCTTTGTAAAAATAGTACTAAAGAAATATATTTATAAGAGCTAGTAGAGTACTATATACTCCTAGTAGCAATTAAGGCCTGCTTAAAAGTTAACTATAATATTAGTAAAGAAAGGACTTGAAGAATTTAGGACTGCTTATACAAAAACTAGTATAAAGAACTTTAAAAAGAGCTTATTGTGGAGAACAAGGAGCTGGTAACAGTGGTTTAGGAGAACCGGATAGTTAATTCTGTCTTTCTAACAGCGTCTACGACGCTCTATATATACAAAGGAAATATTGTAATCTGTAAAGACGGTTATAAAGCTTGGAGGAATGCCTCTAAGCACGGCAAGTGTTCTGTAGAGCTTGGATGCAAGTATCCGAGCTTGGCGTGAAGGCTTTGAGGCTCGGCGCTTGGCGCTGCGCACGCCGCGCAGGCTTTGACGCTTGTGCCTGGAGCCTCGTGGCTAGAGCCTCGTGGCTGAGGCGCGTGGCTGATATATGCGACACTTATTAAATATAAACATAAGCTTCTTTAAAAGAAAAAAAGCAAGTAAAAGCTTTTTTTAAGTAGTATAGTTACATCTTTAATTAATCTAGCGCTTTTTAAAAAAAATAACAGCCTAATTATATACTATACTAGTAGTTTTAACGCTTATATACTATTAGAGAGCACTATACTAGATAGTAAGGCCGCGTTGCACTTAGTAAACAGTAGAGAACTACTTGTATAAGGCTTCTTTATACCTGCTAGAGAGGTAAAGACAATAAAGGCAGGCACTTAGGCCTTTTCTATTAGTAGCTAAGAAACTTAGATTCTACAACAAGTTCTAAATAAAATACATACTAAGAAAACTAAGAACTTTATATTTATAAATATAGTAGTTGTTAAGAGTTTTTATTGAAATATTATCTTAGAAGCTCGCCTACACAAAAAAAAAGTCTAGTACTTAGGCCTAAATTGTTGGAGATTAAGCTACTTAGCTGTTTCTCTACAGGATCCAGGTGCTCAAAATCACACCTGGAATCTACAATCAACCTACGATC